>JAODUP010001274.1:15000-90000 GCA_025642065.1 Paralvinella palmiformis | reverse complement strand
ATTATTAATACGAATTATGAAAATGATAATAATAATAATAATAAGTGAATAACAAGAGCTGAATAAGAATAAAACGGAAAACCAAAATGACTAACAAAGCAACTGATAATAAAATTGATATTGTTTGGTGTGATGGAGCTTCATCAACAGTACACAAATATCTCTGAATAAGATATATTGGGAAATCTTAGTAACATTTATCACCGTTATTACTAACGTTTTTGATATAATGCCAAAAGGTAATATTAGAATACAAATATTGTAAGTTGTATTGTTTTCAATTATATTTGATTGGCTGTGGTTGTTCTTAATATTGCTATTATCATTAGCATATTTATCATCATTATCGGTATAATAATAAGCATCATTATTGTCGTCGTCGCCGCTGCCATCTTTGTTGTCGTCATCCTCGTTGTTTTCAACTTCGTCGTCATGACATCCGTAACTAGCTACGCCAGAAAATACCGCAGCAAGTTACCAAGAATAACAAAATAAAATAAATAAAGCGCAAAAGTAATCAGCGCCAACTTAAAACATGAGCGCCACCTGGCCTAATCCTGGATACTTTGATCAAGAACGTACAACACAAATAATGGCCGAGAGAGGAGGAAATATGATGAGTCCTCGGATACGTCTAACTAGTCTCCTGACGAGGGATGTAACACAATCTCCGTCTTCCGGGAAAGTGGTTGGATGATCCAGTGCCAGTCTCATCATTGTGTCGCCGACTGCGGCACAATGAAGCTTAATGAACGAGAAGCCGATGACATCTCTAAAAATAGCTTGCATTAGGCTGATGTAGGTTGTTGACGGAAGAATTATTGGAAAGGCCTAACCTTGACTCTGGATCTTCTAAATCTTCCCACCACCATTTTACTATTGTTCTTGTTGTTCGTGTCGTCGTCATCATAGTCGTCATCGGTGCTTTGGCTGTATCTGATAGAGATACTTCAGCTGTTTCTGCTGCAGATAAAGAACAAAGAAACGACAAACGAATGTCTAATGTCAGTTTCATCATCTACAAGAATAAATAATTATTTGAGATAGAGAAGAAAAAAGTAATTTTTCGTAACTTTCTAAATATTTTATTCTTGCTGTCGGAGATTCGCTTGGGATTATCTGTTTCTCGTCAGATACAATCAGTAGAGAAGACTATCTTATCAACAATTGTTTTATTGGTCATTGGAGATTATATTTGTAATGTCACTGTTGACGTGAGGGTACGTCTCAGATAGCGCTTCATTTGTACAATGTCACGTCGACATTTAATATAAAATATGCTGCTCGGGAAACGGCTTTGAGCAATAATAATCATTTAACTGACGAATAAACACTTTATAAAATAGCACAATAATGATGACAATGATATTTATTCCGATTAAAAGGAAATTAAATGTGTATTAAACTGCATTATGGGAAATAATTGCTCTTCTCACATGGGTGATTATCTTGCTCAAGTAATCAGCTTTCTGATTCGATACATTAGATGTCATGAGTCAGGATCACTGTTATCTACTCGTTGGCATTACTTATATCATTATGTTGAGGAGTTTATTATTTGTATAAATATTCTTATAACTATAAATTATGATCTCATCGAAATCATAATTCATCGACGGAGAAATGTAAATATTTAAAACAAATATCTACTCACGGATACGCTACTAAATCAAACAAAATATTGATGGCTATAGGAGTAGGGCTACGTGGATAGTAAACTAGTATTGAGTCAGATGGTGAATGTCTATTTTAGTCTTTGCGCTAATCACTCATGGGATGTGTAGAAACAGCTGACTAATACAAACATCGCTGAGATTCGAACCCTGACCTTGGTATCTTGTGGGCCAATTCCCTAACCAATTTGTTCTGGTAGAGCCATGAAGATAAGCAAAAGGATAAGATAGTTTACGAGTACGGTGTCTCACCTACCATTCTTTTAACTTAGAAAATTAATTATAATCTCGTCAAGTAATCGTCAAAGGAGAACAAGGTGTTAGTGTTATATATAGCTATATACGACTTGAAAAACATTCCTTACGCAAATATGAAGGGGGTAACATAGAAACATGTTTTTTTTCTTGTTTTCTACCAATTCACCCCCTCCCACCCTCATAAGGTATTATCTCGTAAATATGGGAACAAAATGTCATAAGGACAGTCACTCTGAGAGTGCTTTAAGTCATCAGATGACTTTTAACTTCTATTCCTTTCTAATTCAGTGATATTAGATCACCTTTTAACCTGATAAGTCGCCCATGATCTTCTGGACTGAGATAGTAGTTTCTGGACAAATTTCAACCTTTTTATAGATCAATTCCGTGATCCTTGACATTAAAGTGGGTGACTCTTAACTTCTAGACCGCTAATTAGTGTTATCTCATAAATTCCTTGGCACCATCGTTAACTAATAATAATAATAATAATAATAATACTCATCATCATCATCATCATCATGATTATCATTATCATGCATATTTTTATAGAGCCAAAATATATCAATCTGTTATTTAATAATTAATAAAACAGTTAATAAGTTATAATTAAAAAAACTTTAATTACTAAGTATAGATAATTTAAATTACAAATTATTCAACACTTTTGTGGTTCCCTCTGTTTTAGGTTCTGGGTTCAAATACAAGATTCACACCTGTGTTTGTGGGATGTTTTCCTAGGGAGGATAAATAATACAAATCACTGTAATACTCATAGTCGTAGTAGTAGTAGTAGTAGTAGTAATGATAGTAGTACTAGTTTTAATACTAATACTACTACTACTGTTAGTACTACTACCACTACTACTACTATTACTACTACTACTACTATTATTATTACTACTACTAGTAGTAGTAGAAGTAGTAGTATCATAATGAGCTGCGATATCACAATAGTAGTAAAAGAAGTAGTAGTAGTAGTAGACATGATGATAATGATAATGATGATGATGATGATTCGGGAAAGTTAATCAACTATGCTAATTTATTTGATAAATAAACGATAAAAATCATCCATATCGTTCACCAACTATTGGCTCATATACAACACTGTAACAATTAACACATAATCTTTACCAAGGTATTAAATTAATCCCCAAAGTGACTGTTTTAGATTGAATTATTATATGTGATTTAGGTGTTAGTAAAGACAATGGGTTTATTTCACGCGCTGTCTTCATTATAATCTTCTATTGCCTGAATTAGTCAGCTTTATAACATTCATGAATCAAGCCAGTAATTAAATGCAAACCAAAACTCCTTATTAAGACATGAAGTTTGTTTCAAATGTCGTCTTATTTAATTAAACACCAAAACAGGTAATACATGTATCGACAACAAATAATGAAATAACCATTTTGAGGTGAATGTCAGTATTACAAATCTCCTGTTAATACAAACAGCGCCTAGATCTGTATCCATCTTCTAATGCATATCCATCTATATCGAATATCAGAATATCCGATTTGAGGAGTATGAATTAAGTGATTAGCATTCGTCATCCAGCTTACAAACTCAGATTACTTGTGGTTACGATCAATAAAACATTTATGGCATTATAAAAGAAACCCGTATCGTTCATACTTTCGTATATCTGGAGCTAACAATGAGCCGGTGAAGGCTTCATTGAATGTCAATTCAATTATTAATACATCATCTTCTGATTTCAGATCTAAATATATTACCGTTATTAGGCGCCCTCATCCTAAACGAACTGTGGCTTTGTCAAGGAATGTACAATTTGTATAACCTGCAAGTTATAGATTCTTTGTGTGAAAATCAGTAGGTTGATGTTCCTATATCAGTCTGTGATCTAAACGTTCTATCCTAGAGGAATAAAGCCA
The DNA here is from genome assembly GCA_025642065.1 of Paralvinella palmiformis. Taxonomy (NCBI): domain Eukaryota; kingdom Metazoa; phylum Annelida; class Polychaeta; order Terebellida; family Alvinellidae; genus Paralvinella; species Paralvinella palmiformis. The sequence continues at coordinate 86,165 of JAODUP010001274.1, read as the reverse complement.
TACCCGTGACTGATTATGTTGTATCGCAAGACTTTGATGTAGTAACACTTATTGGGATGTAGCTTACTATAAATCAGTTTGTTCCTACAAGTTATGAGTCCTATTGCATTTTTGGTAAGAGTGACAGACGAGGTGGTGGTATTGGCATAAGGTATCAGTGATGATGATGATGATAATGATGATGATTGGTGTTTTACGGCCACGTTTGTGCACATGGTAGGCTAAATGGGCCGAGGGACCTCCAAAGGTAATGAAGCGAAGTCAAAGATGAAACAACCTTCAGATACGTTCCCACCCAGATTTGAAACTCGGATGGTAGTGAGCTGTGGTCCAACACGCTACCACTAGACCACGGAGGCGCCCGACTGTTCCAGTGAGTAATCCCGAGACAAATGAGAGATGTATATATTTTAAAAGCATGGCCTATAACATAAATATAGGTACCGTTACGGTTACATTTTCTGTTATATCATCCCGCTCTTTCTAAACAAAATGGTTTTAAAAGCTCATTATTCTTTGAAAAATGGTCTAAATTCTTAGATAATCTAGGCATTATCCCATATAATACAATAATAACTGGTGATTTAAATGTCCATATATATAATAAGTCTGTTGAAGCCCGTAGATTCTGTAGTATATTGGATTCGCACGGATTGACTTAGCATGTCAATGGTGCAGCTTACAAAGGAGGTCACACACTAAATTTGGCCATCTCTAGAGGCTCCAGCTGCATCATAGTAAGAGTGACCATTGTCTCATTAATAAGAAGGGCAAATCCTTCTGCGATCATCTGGCTGTAAAGTTCGTCATTAATATTGACAAGTCCGATTACATACGAAAAAAGGCTTGATCCAGAATTGATCGAGGATTCACAGTCGTCTTAACACCTGATTGAATGTGGGGGTATGTTGATAAGCTGGTAGAAGTCTATCACAAAGATATCCAAAGTATCCTTAATCACAACTCTCCTCTTTATTCGAATATTTTTACTTTGACATTCAACGCTCGTCAAAAAACGAATACACTGTTATTTGCAAAGATTGAGGAAGGTGGACAATTCGAAAGAAACTCTTCAAATTATCAAGGAATTTGAGAGGCAGTTATTCAAATATAAATCTAGAATATTTTACCTCTGCTGAGCTCTTGGCGGTCAAGTTCAGCAATGTCTTCATGAAGAAATAACAACGATCAGGAATACCATCATTTCTGATTCCCCAAATAATACATACAATATATCGGTGAATGTTGATATTATGTTTATTGGGAAAATGCTCGAGATATTTCGACCAGCCTCTGGATCTACTGCCCACTTGGATTTTGAAGAAATGTGTGGATCACCTTCTGCTACTGATAACAGCCATTATACATAAGTCAATGGATGAGTCAGTAATGGCACTGTGCTTGTTACGAGCCGCAGTAACTGCGCTACTCAAGAGATATGGGTTGGATAAGGAAAATATGAAGAATTATCGTCCTCATCTCAAAAATAATTGAAAATATAGTATCAAAGCATAGAAAACAGCACTTAGAACACAATACCCTCCCTGACATTTATCAGTCTACTTGTGGTAGATACCATTCAACAGAAACAGCTCTCTTCGTCGTAACTCAGATATCCATTTTAAGACAAAAGCATAACTGTATGTATACCAAATCAGTTGATAAAATGATTAAACAGTATCACATTAAATATCATTGTTATGTGAATGATACGTAGACCGAAGAATAAGACCAAATTCACTGATTTCTCATCCAAATTAACATGCGAATAAAACTGAGAATCTTTGTATTAAGGTAGGATCAAGTTATATACCTTTTCCCAATCTGTGAGAAATCTATGATTTATAATAGAAAATACTCTAGGAATAGATAGTAAGTGAACTCTATATCTAAATCCTGTTATTTTCAAATAAAAACATACGGCTTATTCGTAAGTATATGAAACATACACTACGTTAGTCCAGTTGCTTATTATGTGTGTGTGTGTGTGTGTGTGTGTGTGTGTGTGTGTGTGTGTGTGTGTGTGTGTGTGTGTGTGTGTGTGTGTGTGTGTAATTAGTTATTATATCAGCAGAAAGTCTATATGTGTAGGTCCATATCAGTATATATGGCTATAAAATAATGATATTGACAATATCTAGAAGATGTGATCTATTATTATTCTAATATATATATATATATATATATATATATATATATATATATATATATAATTATTATAATACATAGGAGGTGCACAGATGCTACTACTACTACAACTACTACTAAAACTACTACTACTACTAAAACTACTACTACTACTACTAATAATAATAATATATTTAATAAAGTGGCATTACTAGTGGGAATCATTCAAACATTCTGTTCAGAGATTCTAAACATAAGAGGTGTGTAAAAACCCTTTAAGATCTTTAAATGATAAACATTATTTATTGGTGAGTGTAACATTGAAGAGGTCAGTTGTTAGAAGAAGAAGGTATTGAATTAAGTGTTTAACGTAGCCGCATCGAGATTTGTTGTCCGGTAATTTCCAGTTAGCACCAGACAATGACTACTCGGTCAGGTAGCATCGGTACACGGTGACCTTTAGCGTTAAGTTGATAGCTATGTTAGTCATGTCGAGTACACCTACACACATTACAGGATAACGTAATCCTGGAGTGAGGCCGTGTTATGATTGCATCATAGAAGCTTCCCGGAAAATGAAATAATGAAAGCACGATGTATCTGACAAACATTTCGCCCTACTTTATAATTGAATTAAATATATATATATATATATATATATATATATATATATATATATATATATATATAAGATAGCCCGTTTATATTAATATCATAAGATAAGGTGTAGATAAAAATCATGATAAAACATGGTCTATTAACACTAAATAGTTTAGATATTTGTATCCATGTTTTGACACAAACGTTAGTTTAACAAAAGATACCTAAATCAGACATCTGTCTGATGTCATCGTTTAGTTTTCGATTCTCTATTGAACCAAATTCCATTCCTAACTGAGGTTGTAGAGAATCTGGGCAAATATTTGATAATAATCTTAGTGGTTTATCGTCCATGTGGCAGGTGTAGCACAAATGCGGCCACCAAAGCTTACAAATATATCTCAAATGTTCTTCACGAAACCATTTCAAGAAACAGTGAACCATGTTATCATATTATAATTTTGTGAAATGCTCTAACAAACTAATGTGCATCCCAAAATAAGAGATCCTTACCGAAATATCCTTTTCTGAAGAACATTACCTGACTTGACTTCACAATATAAAGTTATCGTCCTATCACCCTGTCACTCTTCTTTTGGTGTGCCTCTGACTATTTCATTAAATCTCTTTCGCTGTTCCTTTTTACATTTATATAATAAACTGTACATATCACACGTTGGGGGTCAGTGAGAAGACAGCTTCGGTAATACTGGCCCTTCAATCTCCATTGACATTATATCCATTTTATGCATGCATGCATAAATGTAAATTGAAAATATATTTCAATTTAGTTCAATTCAATGAAGTTAAACTTGCTGCTGCTTAATACGACTTCGATGATTTCACATAACAATTGGTATCATCACGCAAGGTTCAGATTATGCAGACAAAATTCAAGGTCAATTTTGTCTCTTAACAATAGCTGATACAATAAACAAGACGAAGTGATATCAGTAACACTGTTCATTTCACAGAAATATATACCAAATTTGGAATATCTTCGTCAATTTAATGTAATAATAAGCCATGTTAATAGTTAACACACTCTCGGTGAAATGTGTAGAAATAAATCCGATAAATCTCTCATGGAAAATTATATGAACCAATTTCATAGAGAGTTTTAAAAATGTCAACAGGTGAAATGAGTTATTTATTTATATATGTTTATATTACGACGAAATTATAAAACATATCAGCTAATAATAACACAAGAACATTATCCTTAAGCATCACTGTATTCAATGTTCATTGTCAATAACACGTTCACCAGTCATCATCTCTTTACACCAGAAACGTTTATGATCCGGAATTGAGAAGTGAATCCACTTTTGATGATTTATTTAGGAAATAAACGATAAAAACGTCCATAAACGTTTATGGCAGCCACTTAACATTCACCAAATATTAGCCCATATATAACCCGATAACCAATAATCATCTTATATTGCAGTTTATATCGTGTATTGTATTGTTTACTTTATGGCTATGATACTGATTATGGTCATTCTCAATCTGTTTAGTTCAGATAGGTTATGTCATTAACTAGATTTTCCCCTCTCATTGTCTTGTTAAAATATTGAGGTATAGGTCCCTAAATGTCATTTATTGGCCAACTAGGTATTGCCTGATATTTTAGATTTGCTATTTGAATGAAGGACGTCCCGAAATACACGAACAGTTAACCGATTCTTTTTAGAAAACAAACACCTATAAAGATATTTTAACACTGTTTTTCACATTTAGGTCACTATATCACGTTGTTATATAGTTATAATATTGTTGTAATTTGCGGGGTTTTTTTTTAATTAGGAGAGGAATATCAATATCATATTTAGTAAGCACAGATTTAATACCAGTTTCGATTTTTCAATTCGTTTGATCGTTTGAACCATTATTAAATACAAATATTTTATTCACCAAGGTATCAATTACATTACCATAATTTACCAAGAAAGCTGAAATTAATATGCAATTCTTTTACAACATTAAAATATGAATAGTATAAAATATTTCTTCAACATATGAACATCAAATATAGATACCGCATGACTGATTAATTTGGTAATATTTTGCTTATATATGAATTAAAATATTTCAAGATGATTTCCCGATAATATTGGAATACCCCATTTGCTGGTTTGATCCAACTGTTCTTGTTGTAAAGTCAGGATTCATAAGTCCAACTATTTTCGATGTAGTCAATATTACTGAATGGATCAGTGGCATATTTGTCCACCACAAAAAATAGGATCATACAAACGGTCGGATAATCGAATCTTACCAATGGATAAATAATTAACAGAAAAGTTATCAATAACTTCAATTATCTATGCCATTCATATCCGGTTCCACCTTTTAAAAACTCCCCAATATCTGAATTTATGATAATATAATATCATATTATAATGCTTAGTTCAAAGGCGCTTAACAATATGAACTAAGCATATTTACATTATATAAAGCCAATGGTCAGCCATATGTATGTGTGAACAAGTGAATCTTTATAATAAACTTAAAGTTATTTAATTTGTCCGTTGACTCACCCGAGTTTAATTTATATATGAAATTGTTTCCGTATGTATCCTCATTTAAATAATTAATAATGTCATTTTAGAAGTTAGATTTTTTATAGACTTAATGGAGTAATTAATATATGATAATAAATGATAAATCTGATATACACAAATTACGTATCCCAGAAGTCGTGTTCAACCAAAAATTAAGAAAAGCAAAAAAATGAGTAACATAATACTTTAAACGCAAACACAAATATTTATAGTCTTGGATTTGTAAATATTTGTTTAAAATAATATTAGAAACTATTACTATCTAACAATGCTAGGGGGGAGACACGATATAATAATCATAAACCAGGACCAGCTTTTAGTGACATAGACATTGCCACATTACTTTCAGGCTGAAATTACCTAAAAACGGACGGCTAATGGCTTGATTACGAGGGTCTGTAGTCTTTAAATATAATTCGTAGTTAGCATTGAGAATCTCTTCTGACAACCTCTTTTTCCATCAGTAATTCCCCAAACCACTCTCACCTATTGATCTTTCGATGCTCCTCTTTATGGCATCAGCAGTATGGTGATGTCTTCTTAAGAAGCACGGTCATGAACTAATGATAGGAATGATACTTTCATGGCCATATATCTTTCAGTACTCTATATAATCACTATTTATCTTAATATGTTCTACCTCATGATAAACAGATAACAGATGTATGATTCTCTATAATATTGGACAGCTGTCAGTGTCATCTAACAAGACGTGAATGATTATGGCTGTCTTCAGAAATTCCTCACTTAGCTGACACTCGGTAACTAGTGCCAATAAACGTTCAAACATTTAACCATGGGTCAAATTCTATTTCCACGAACTCACCACCCATTCCTCTGAAGCAAATAGGCTGCTGACAAATACGTTGAAGAACAATTGAAGGTCAATCTATCATACTTTGTAAGTTGTCATCAAGTCAGATCTCAGTAAACAGTTTATTTTATATCAATATTAATCAGACTTTCAGCTCTTAATCGAAGATAATCGTGTAGCTCCAGAATGATAAATTGGACAAACATTAGGTTGCCGTATATTAACAAAATGTCGTGATTAAATATAACTGTCCAAATTTATATATAAAAACAACAACAACCAAACAACAATTACAATATGTCATTAATAAACATGAGGGTTTAATGACTCTACGGCTTATCTACCGATGAAATATGATACAACTAATTAGTCAGATTAATCCATTCTGATGTATTTGTTCATAATAATCCATTTTTGTCAAGTCAATTACATTATTTGTATGAAGTTCATCATCCTGTATTTCCTATATGTGATTGATATGTGGCTGATATGAATGATTAATTTGATAAAAAGTAGATTAACGATCAACAACCAGTTACTGGATTCGAAATGAACATTTTCCCGGACAGCACTTTATCGTTGAACCACATTATTACTTTGTGTAGAAGTTAATTTCCGTTTTCAGCCATTTAATCCAATATACAATGCGTTGCTGTGAAGTTGACAAGTTTTTATTCATTTTTGTTGTTGTGGAAAGCGAGTTATTATTATTATTTTAGTTTTATTTTAATCCGATTTTCTTGCCTTATTCTATAATATCAAATATATATACACATTGAACAAAAAGGTGTTTAACCTGAGATTGTAGGAGGGATGAATTAATATGGTCCATTATATAATCAGATAAACTTACGAAAGCGTATAAATATTTGTTAATTTTATTGAGATGAGGGTACAAGAATAATATTGATTGAAGAATGGAGGAAATGTGAGCAACGGTATTCTGTATAATAACTGAACATTAAACTATTCTATAAAGTGATAATTTTATCTTACGTTTTAGACATACGTGAGACAGAAGGATAGGAAGATACAAGTCTTACATCAGTACAAGTGATATTCCATCCATTTACACTGTAGCCATATGTTCAGTATAGAGCTCATCCGGACACAATATTTCTATTGAATTAAACAGTCAGTATGTTTGTCAAAAGACGTGAACAGAAAAACCAAAAAGAGCTCTCTTTCCTTCATAAATTTGTCTCCCCCATCTAAGTCAGAGTAGAAAGGGTAAATCTCGAAACGCTTAACTTAATTGGATCAAGATTAATGACCTGATCATTTCAAATTATCACATGACAATGACTATTCACTGAGATAGCATTGTTACACGGTGGCCTTTAGTGTTAGGTTCATAGCTATGCTAATCATGTCCAGTGCATCTAGACACAGCTTAGGATAACACATTGCTGGAGTGAGTCCATGTTCTGGTTGCACCAGGAAATATTCCATATACATTTGTGGCCTAATCACAACAATATAACTCCAGGAATAACAGTTGTGGGAGTTATTTGTTTACACTATCGAAACAACTTAATTAAAGTAAACGAAAACACTATTTACAAAGACTTTTGATGAAAAGTATCCGATGTTGGGGAGATATCTACCCGATCTATGGGCAGGATCTTCGGCAATACTGTCCATTGAAAGTAGCAAGAACTAGGGTGGCTATTTTCAAATCTCCAAAAAGAAGATAATATCTTTCTCTGTCTCTCTCTTTTCTCTTCTCTCTCTCTCTCTCTCTCTCTCTCTCTCTTATATATATATATATATATATATATATATATATATATATATATATATATATATATATATATATATATTACTTAACAATATACATAATAAGGTTTCAAGCCTAAACATTTAACCTAAATCAAACATGTTTTAAAATGAGTTAACATATATAAAAAGCTGTAGAAATATGGTATTTGGCAATTATTTAAAAATTGAATTTTAAATTATATGCATGCATTCATTCAGTATAAATAACGAATTGGAAGAAAAGGAAGGAAGGAATATTTATAGCCTAATTACATTTCCAAGAGTTTTCACTTGGCCAGGAATATTTGGTACCTGGCTAGGCAGTCTTCTGGGAAGTTGGTACAAATTTGGAGCTCTGCTTTAACTGAGTCCACTTGCTTCTCCAAGCTGAGGGCACCATTGAAAATAAATTGTTCTTTGTGTGCACTGCTGCATGGCATGGAAGAGAGTTGACATAAGGAAATACCGTCTTCAGCTTTACGGTACTGATTAATGGCTGGTCAACCTTAATATAATTAGTCCATTTCAATATACTGAAGGTTAAAGGAATTGACTCCATCACATATCGCAATTTTGATATTTTATTACAAAAACTGCTTTTAGAGAAGTCATATACCGGTACGTACTTGATGGCACTAGAAAACAGTGATGTCTGCCTCACATAACTTAGACACCTCTGGGATAAGATGGCCAAGTTTGGGTTTTCAGAGTTTGACCGAAGAAGAAACAGATCTCAGACAATTCACAGACATTTATTTAATCTCCAAAGCAGATTCATAGTACCTTACGGCATACCCGCTCACCTAGGCTGTGGAAATAGCCACTTAAAATTTCCCAACACTTAGGTAAGCTATTAATAGCTGGCAAAAGGTTAATCCATCTAGTCGAAACATGCCGCAGCTGATTGAAAATATCAACATCCGCACATCCACAGAATTCCTTAGCTATGCTGTTCTATTTGCTGAAATACTTAAATGGTTATACACTTTGAGCACAATATTGTTTACGTCATTTTCCATTTTTCCTGTGGCAAATTGTGTTGCATTGTGCAAAATGTGAGTCAGACAGTTTGCAGCAATAGCATTATGTTGAGCAATTTAACAACTTTTGTCAGCAGATACTCTATTCAGATCCAGACCTGACCTGTCTAGTTTAGATAGAAGGTGATTATGGCCATTGGTGATTCATCTTTATCAATGAAAAAGTAAAGTAACACATGCTGCAGTTTCTTTTCAAAATGAAAGTACCTCAGACTTTTTGCATTCCACAGACGTTTTGCACCTTTATTTAGAGCATCAGTTGCAACCGAAAAGGATGAATTATAAGATCTATTCCATATGCGTTTGTGTAGAATACGGTGCCAGAATATTTTCACTGAGAGCTTTTGCTTTAGTTTTTCCACATGTTTCACCTTTCACTTTCAATGACCCACTATATATTTCTTTTTCAACATTTACTTGACAATCAACACTGTTATATGATTGATGATGATTCACAGCCTGATATACTTCACACAGTTCTGCAGCCATTATTTTGTCATCTTGAAATGATCTGACTCGGGAAACAATCATAAGATTGATGACGTACCAACAATACCAGTGTTCAATCCTTATTTTTCACATGCCGCTAATATCTACTTCACAACGGCATACTGCACAACATACATGAAAGCCATCTTTTCTGGTTTTAGCAATAAATACAAATTCTTTCATTTCGGCATTTCTTTATGGGGTTAAGACAGGAAATAAAGCCTACCACTCCGCACTGTGACCTTCGGCAGATTAACCGTCTCGGACCGATCGAAGTGTAATTGATTGATAGATTGACTCGTTTAGTAGATGTGCACTGTAGCTCCATGCGGCAACTCCATAAAAGTATACTGAACATTCAGTTGTTTTAGTATATGCATGGCAATGTATATCATTATTTTAACAGACCCTTCACCCCGCCCCCCCCCCAAAAAAAAAGAAGCACAAACTAGCGTCCTTCTTGAGGTGTCGCTGAACGAAGGATAGAACGTTCAAAAGCAGGACTATCCTTCCTGTGTATATGTGTGTGTTTTGTAAGTGTGAGTGGCCAGTAATGTGTAATAAAACAACTTTTCTTTGTGTTTGTAATGTTGCTTTAGAACGCGTGTTAATAGTTATTAATGTTAACTATGTAGATATTAACCTATTATCAATAATATGAATTAAACATCGATTTATTAAATCTATTCCGTCAGGCAATTTCGGTGTTAGATAGAATACGTCAGCAGGTGATATAGCTTGTTCAGTCATGTTATATATATATATATATATATATATATATATATAATTATATTGGAAACATATATCCATATTATGACTAAATTATGAAACAAAAGAGCTAATAATGACATAAGTAAATTAACCGTGAACATCATTCCACACAATGTTCCTCATAAATACCACGCTCACAAGTCATCATCTCTTTATACCGGAAATGTTAATGATAGAGAATTGAGATGTGAATCCTCTTTTGTTGATTTATTTAGCAAATTAACGATAAAGACGTCCATAAACATCCGTAGCGGCCACTTAGGTTCCACCAACATATTAGCCCATATATAATCCTATACTAAATAATGATCTTATATTACAAGATATATAACGTATTATATTGTTGACGTTATATATAAGATGCTGATGATAGTCATTATCAATCTATTTGGTTGCCATTGTGTCTTGTTTGTAGCTGACACGGATCAACTCACGAAAAATCAGTTGGCTCCTGCAGGTTATGTGTTTAATCATATTTCTCGTAACACTGGCAGTTTTGAAAACATGGATTGTACTGTAAATACAGGTTAGGTTACGGTTAAATGTTCTATTTTGTATTGTCCCTTCCTTCTAAAACAACATTGCTATAGAAATAAATGATCTTAATACGTAGATAACATAGGAAACATACCATATGATCTCACAATAATGTTAAATTTAAGTTTCCATGTGAAAAATAAGTATAATGTCAAAGCTCGTTGGTTTTGCAGTATATTGAATTCACATGGATGTACTTAGTGTGAAAAGTGGTACAACTGAAAAAGAAAGCTACACACTAGATTTGGTCTTCCGTAGAGAAATATGATCCTTCAAAAATCGGAGTTCCTTCTCAGTAGCAACAAAGGTAAATCATCCGACGATCATCTGGCTGTATAGTTCATTATTAATATGGACAAGTCCGATTACAGACGAAGAAGGATCACATACAGAAATTATCGTGGCATGAATATTGAAGAAATTATGGAGGATTTACAGTCGTCTCAACTCGTATTTGAATATGAAGAATCACATGGTGAACTGGTAGAAGGCTATGATAAAGTTTTCCAAGGTATCATTGATCAACTTGCTCCCCCTTTTAAAAAAATCACCATGTTTAGAATATAATGTCTATGATGCTCTGATATTTTTAGACCCGCTAAGACATTCGGAGGAAATAAGATGGAATCAGTCGCCCAACTTAAAATATGTAGGAACCTCTGTAATAAACGAAATACACTACTATGCGAGTAGAAGTGATTCTAATCCACAAAATAGTGGAATGCAGCAAAGACCAATAGAAGCTCTTCAAATTCATCATGAACTTGAAGGGAAGTATGTGAAATGTAAATCTTCCAAAATATTTACTGCTGACCTCCTAGGGGACAGGTTCAGCAATTTCTTCATAAGGATAACAAAAATCATAGAAATAAACTCATTTCTGTATCTCCAAATAAAACTTGGGTTAGAAAAGGATAATATGCAGAATTAGCCTCCTATCTGTAACCTTTCATCTCTAAATGTATTTGTTTATACTGTAGTAAATTTCAGAATAATTATGTAAAAGAATGTGAATTACAATTGCTTAGGCAGTGTCTCCAAATAAAACTTGGGTTAGAAAAGGATAATATGCAGAATTAGCCTCCTATCTGTAACCTTTCATCTCTAAATGTATTTGTTTATACTGTAGTAAATTTCAGAATAATTATGTAAAAGAATGTGAATTACAATTTCTTATGCAGTGTCCAATGTAATGATTTGGTTTGCGAAATAATTATTTGTCAACATTTTACAGAAGTTTCAAATAAGAGATATAAACTCAATGACTATGATTTTAAAATCAAGAAGTGAAACATGTATCGAAGTAGTTGATTTATTTTTGCACTACGCTTTTATTGTACGTCGCAACATAACTGCACTGCAGTAATGTATCTTTACGTGTAACAAAATAATTAAGTTTTTGTAGTATGGGTATACGCCCTAAATTACGGATTAAACAATACAATCCAATGTTGAAAAGATAGTAGCAAGATGTGTGGAAGGGCACTTAGAGCTCAATGTGCTCTCTGGCAGTTATCAGCATGCTTAGAGTATAGGTAATTCAAAGAGACTCCTATCTCACAGTTTTGTTTCAGCTGGACTGGCTTCCTGTACGCTTCAGATAACTGTACCAGAAACGCAAATCTAATGCAAAGTTATACACTAGTGGAAATGCCATAATCTGAGTTCTGTTCACTTTTCACCCCATCAAAAAGACACACACCATTGTAATAAGAGAAATCTTTTCTAGCATAGTAAACTTGCAGCAAGTAAAGAAATATTTTGCAAGTTTCTTAAAACCCATTTATTTAAACTAGCCTATTTATATTATATATACCAGTGTATTTATGTAAAACATCTGTTCTTGGTATATGAGCTCAGACCATATTTTAATTATGTTTTATATGCAAAATGTCTTAGAACAATTCAAGTTGATTAAAGTGTTGTGTGAAATATTACTATTGTTATAATTATTATTTGTATTATTATCAAATAGATTTTCTCTTCCTTGTCTTGTTAAAGTCAAAGGTACAGGTCTCTCCTCTGGCTGTCATTTATTAGCCGACTAGATTTTTCCTGTCATTTTATATTTAGCATTTTAACGAAAGACATTACTAAATATAGGAACAGTTAACCGGTTGTACTATTTGGTGCAACAAACCAGCAACTTGAGGTGTTTTTAGAAATTGTATTTTTCGTTTGTTGATATTAGCTCCCTATAAAGCATACGGCCAATATCATATTTAATTATCACAGATTTGTTTTATTTGTTACATTCTAATTCCAGTTTCCACTGATCATTCCGTCATCACCATCACTAACATTAAATATACTTTTAAATAATTATATTACAACACAAATACTTTATAGAAGTATATTATTCAACTCAATAGAAATCTGCAAATCAATTTGAAAATTGTTGAACCAAATAAATAAGATATCGCTGATATTACCACTGTTTCTGTTTAGGCATATTTCAGCTATCTTCAAGATGATATCCTGGAAATTTTGGGAGGCCACAATTATTGATCCGACCAAACTGTGAAGGTTCTAAGGAATATTTCATATAATTAGATGGCTTCTTCTTTGCATACTCAGAGAATTGACGAAATTCCGGATCTTGTTTCCTTCCATTTTCTAATCTCTATTGATGTCAGGAATTATTTTCGATGTTCTGAAAATGATTGAATGGATTAATATTGTGTTTGCAGTTCACAGAAAATGAGATCATTTAAATATTTATATCTACGAATCTTTTCAATGGTTACAAAGTTAAATCAAAAGTTTCAATCAATCAAAGCAATTATAACCCCCCCCCCATTGGCTGGATAATAATAATAATAATAATAATAATAATAATAATAATAATAATAATAATAATAATAATAATAATAATAATAACAATTACAATAATTACAGAACTTCTATAGCGCCAATAACCTAGAACAGATTCGAGCTCAGTGGCGCACCTAATACAGGGGTTGGGACAAATTCATAATCAGGGTACGATGCAAAGTTCATCAACAATAATCAGATGGCAAGGAAACGATTCTGAAAAGGTGAGTTTTCAAATGGTGACCGAAAGAAACTATGCCATTTGATAACTTAACATGTTCAGAGAGTGAATTCCAAAGAGTACGGATGGCAACTGAAAAAGCACAAGTCGCAGCATGAGTTTTAATCCTGGAAACAGACAGGAAGTAAAATCCAGATGAACGAAGTTGTCTGGGCTTGGGTGCTAAAGAAAGCATGGAAATAGACATGAAGGTTCTCCAGAAGAAAGAGTTTAACAGTGCAGAGTTTGAAAATGACGTGAGATTGAATAGAGAGCCAGTGGAAAGATTTCAGAAGTGGGACAGAATAGGAAAACCGAGGAGATCGTGTGACAGCCCCGGCTAAGCAGTTCTGAACACACTGAAACTTTAGAATATTCTTAGATGCAATGTTATAAAGAAGAGAGTTGCAGTAATCAAGCCTACTAGTAATGAATGTGGTAGCAACGGTTTTGGCCACTGAAATCGAGATATAGCGCCGATTACGGCGAAGGTCACGAATATAATAAAAGCATGAGCGACATGTGAGAGAAACATGTTTTGTGAAATTAAAATCACTATCAAATGTAACATCAAGATTACGTACACTATCTGATTGTGTTATACTAAGCCTAAGGAGGTTCATTGGGAAGAAATGAGTAAGTTTGCTGCGTTGCCTGGATGTACCTATACTGATGAAATATGTTCTGTTGGCATTGAGCCTAAGTTTATGGTTAGCCATCCAGCCAGAGATACCAGTGAGACAGCCACCAAGTTGTTTAAAGGGAAGATCAATGTCTGCTCTAGATAAAGATAGGTATAATTGGATGTCATTTGTATATAAATGATGGTCTAATTTGAACAGAGCCTTGGGGAATACCGCAAAACCTATTTATTAAGAATAAGCTTATCCATGTAAGTGCTATACCTGATATGCCATACCAATCAGATAGGCGATCTAGAAGAACAGAATAATCAATGATGTTAGTGTTAGTGCTGTGACCTTTCCCCCGTCCATGTTTAGTGCTATGTCGGTATGAACTTTCAGTAGTAGAGCGGTTTCTGTAGAGTGAAATTGTTTGTAAGCAGACTGAAAAACATTAGACAGGCTTTTTCTAAAACTTTAGATATGAATAATATATTAGAAATAGGTTTATAACTGTTTAGGTCATTGACTGGTAAAGATGATTTCTTAAGAAGAGGGATTGCTTGGGCATGTTTAAAATGAGAGGGAATACTCCGGAGCTTAGTGATAATTTTTATCTTAGTAATTGGAACAATTAGTGTGTGAAGACACGATATTAGCAGAATTGTAGGGATATCAAGTTCACAGGACTTAGTAGGGGATGATGATAAATCAGTTTAGAAACTTCAGTAAGTGAGGCTGGTTTAAACACTGTGCAAGGGTGATGTATAACTGGAAAATCAATATTACATCTAGAACCAGAAACTGGGAAAGAGGCATGAATTTGGGTGATCTGATCTGGAAAAATAATTGCAGAGTGAATTAGTTGAATCATGAACGGGCAGAGAAACAGAAGCATTTCTAGGGAGAGTGCTAGTTATATAGTTACGGAGTTGATGAGGATCGTTGGAGATCATGTTCTTATAAAAGTCAGATTTAGCTTTATTCATAAGTCTATTGCAGAAATGGCACTGTTTATTATATCTAAACCTGTTAAGTTGTGTGCGTGATTTCCTCCGTATGCGTTCTAAATATCGGCGTCGCATTTTGGCATTGATAATTTCAGGGGACATCCATGTGCAAGTGGTTTAATTGTTATGGATTTTGATTTGACAGGTGCGTGTTTGTCAAGTAAGGTTTTAAGTATAGTGTTGTATTGTTCACATAATTATGATAAGTCAGTTTTAGGGTTGGTGATAAGTTCAGATTTTACTACGTCATTATTAAATGCAAGAATGTCAATGTCATGAGTATACCGATATAGAATATTACACTTGGAGGCAACTGGATTATGCTGAACTTTTATTTCTGCTATGACATTGAAATGATCCGATAAACCATCTAAGGCAGTTAGTGTGTGGATGTAATCCGATGTAGACCGGGTTATGAGGAGATAAAGCCAGTGACCATGAATGTATGTGGAGAAAGAAACGTGTTGTTTTAAGTCAAAACTTGCTAAGATGATAAAGTTAGAAGTAACGTTTTGATAGCTTTACGGGAGAAGTTGATAGTACGAATGTTATATCTCAAATCCACAGATAATGTATTCCGTAAGCTCAATTTCAATCAAAAAGTAAACATAAAATATGATTAAGCTTCTTATAATTAGACGAGTCGTCTCTTTCATACTTATGCATACCCTAACAAGTACTCCTTTATTTGTCATACATCTGCTTATATCTGCAAAGGGAGAGCGATAGCCAGTTAAATGGACAAATGAGTGAAGGGCAAAGACGGATGAGCAGAAAGAAATATGTCAAAAGGAAGAAAGATATAAAGACAACTGACAGATGACTAGAGAGACATAACAACAGCTGAAAAAAGAATAATTCGTCTATTCTCTTGCGATGATTGCATAATGTGACATTATAAATATCTATGCCATTCATTATGTTATAAGAGAAATTTATGACACTTCATGCATGATGATATGACATATAAAGGTACCAACATCTGTTATGTAAATTAGTTTAACTCTATATATGTAAGAAATGATACTAAATTGTAAATTTGGTAAATTCGATCATAAACTATTTCATTTTAAGTTTATTTAAGTTTCAAATAATTCATTTTAAAGTGATTCTGGTATTATATATGTACTATAGTTTAGATAAATGGACACATTTATTGAAACTAAAATAATTATTCTAAAGATAAATAAATCAACCCATCAATTAATTATATATCAATGCTATATAATGTTAATATATAAATTGAGAAAAAATATATTTAAATATTCATTTTAATACTTAATTCATGTCACACTTCTATAAAGCTTCCATTTAGAGTTTAATCTATATTTTATATTATCTGTTAAAGTAATCTACATTGTTTTAGATAATGAATTATGTGAACATGGTGTATGAGGTAAATCCTTTTAACCAAATACTGATGTTTTGTTTATAGTTCATCCAATAATTAATGGATTTGACAATAAATGAAATATTCTTATAAATATTATCTTGTAAATTCATAACTCCTTTGATACCAGATGCATATGATAACTATGAGTGCCAGCTGTCTTTCAAAGCTGAGGATTTCTTCTTCGAATCATACTCATGCTAATGTTTGTTGGATTTCTTTACCTTGACGGTTATCCAGGGCATATATTTTCCAGGTGTGAGGAGTGCCGAGGTTTAAAAACTCAACTCAACATAATAATGCTATAAGTGTTCCATTATATATCTGACAGATGAGGCTACTAATCATAGCCAGTCAATTCGTTGTATGTTGGTTGGAAACAGAAATAATTAATGGGTACTCTAATTAATGGCCGATGGAAGTACTTTGTTATTATGCGTATTTCTGATGGCACATGTTTACTGGTGATAATTTGAACTATATTATTTTAATTAGTCCTTCTCCTCAAACCATGAATATTCATTGACAGTTGGTTCGCCAAATTAGATAGCCATACGATATCGGCCCAATGTTGGTTCAGTATCATTTTATGATCGTACCAATATTAGATCCACTCCGTCATCTTACATCAGATAAATCTTCGAACTTGTTCAGTCGAGTTTGGAGTTAAACATATTTTGATGATTTATCTATATTGATCCGATATTAGCATCTTAACAATCTATTGGCTACATTTACACCACAAACTATCGGCTGTACCTATCTAAAATACTAAGAGCAATATAGTATTTTCAGTCATGAACGAGCATTACATAAAACCTATATATATATATATATATATATATATATATATATATATATATATATATATATATATATATATATATATATATGTGTGTGTGTGTGTGTGTATGTATATATATATATATATATATATATATATGTGTGTTAAATATGTTAATGAAGTTTCTTTGGTAATTCATTAATTACATATAGTAATAAATTACTAATACTTGAATTAAATACGAATATTTAAAATGATATTATACATTAAATACATTACTCATGTACATACATTAATCATAAACCAAGACCTACTATTAGTTGTGCAGACATCAAGACGTTACATTCATGGAGAAATAACATACAAATGGATGGATAATCGTTTGAATCCGGCCAATATTTAAAGCACAAATAGGGAGTATTTAGTCTTTGAATATTAAAATATAATTCGTAGTTGGCATTGACAATCTATTCGAACATCCTCCTTTTCTATCAGGAGTTCTCATTTATTTATCTTTCTATCCTCTTCTTTTTGGCGCCAGTCGGCTGCCAACACAAAATGTCATAAACCAACGAAAGGACTAAGATATTTATGGCCACATATAATTTTAAGTACTCTATATAATTACTATCTATTTTAATAACTTCGCTCTATCTCTTATGGTAATCAGATCGAAATATTTATGTTACTCCATAGTAATGGACAGTTGTTAGTGTCATCTTATAAGACGGAGATTATGTCTATCCTTTGAAATAATTCATTTCGCTCATATTCGGTAACTAATATCGATAAACGTTCAAAATAGTTTTTCATTGGTCTGAGGGATGTAGGCTGATGACAAATAGATTTATAAACAGTGTTGTCTTTAGGTCAGATCTCATTAAATATTTAGTTTATATCTGTACAAATTTGGCATTCAACCCAGAGTCTAACACAATCGTCTATCATGATAGCTGGTCATGGGTTTAGATTTATAAAGTGGACACACTTTAAGTGGCCATAAGTCACACATTAATACTAATATTTCCCCCAAGAAGAGACGTTAAATTACTTGGTTCATTACAAGGTATTAATAAGAATGCACAAATATATATATATATATATATATATATATATATATATATATAATAATGTTAATTGTTCTTTGAAAAATAATACTACACCAGTATTTCTAGAATAACAATAACAATATTTCAGTAATAGACAGGAGGGATTATTGACTCTATACGTTATCTACCTATAGATTATAATACATATAAATAGTCACATTAATCCATTATGATGCATTTGTTTTTTATAATCACCTTTTATCATGTTAATTTCATTCTTTGAATGTAGTTCATCATCCTGGATTTCATAATCAACGAAAAAAGACGAACACATTAGTTAGATCATTGTAATCATACTTTAAAACACTCAGGATATGGAATAGTCTAAATTGTACTAACATGGATCCAATATCAGTACCACTAGTACCTATTATAACCAGTATTATATATACCTGGTAGTTAAAGGAAAATTATATTGACTAATGGACTAATTGCACTAATGATGTGTGATCCTATTAAGACGACGAAACGTACGCAAGAAATAGTCAGAAATAGTGACGATATTGATACGATTTATTCTTTGGTCATCGGATGAGAAAAATCTAACATGTTTAAATTATGCTATTATAAGACAAACTGCGCTCCGTCACGTAATAAAATAGGTGAATGTAATAAAACACTTAAGAAATAATTTAACTTAAAAGTAAAGTGACTATCGGTTGCAAAAGCCTGATAAATCTCAATAATAGAATAGAATAAAGGTTATAATAGCTTTGATCAGGGGTTTGTTTAAGTGTATGTTGCAGTTAATATATTGTACCTATAATCGTTAAACAAGTACACTTAAACAAGTTCATACATCATAGTAGCCTGGATATATTTCGGACGCCTTTCATCAAAGTTCAAGGCATTGCCATCCGCCCAAGCCTGTACTCTCAATATAAATAATATAGTGAAGTGTACTCTTGGTGAAAATTGGATATCAAGGTAGCTTAATTCCATATCGGTAAGACTGTCTTCAAGTCCTGTTTGGTAAATATATTATAGATGAATGTTATTCTATTAAGACGGTTAGGAACCGAAATATAACGTTAGAAAGATTTAAGCAAGGGTTTAAATCCTTTTCTCCTTAGTCACATCAAATGTAAGAATTTGAGTTAATATAAAAATATATGCACATTGAATAAATAGGGTTCGGCCTTTGTTTATAACGGGGAGGAATAGCCACTGTATAAAATTTAAAAAAAAACAATGTTTAAGAAAAACATTTCTAGGTATCATCAATGCTGTATTTTAGCGTACCTAAATATCTCTTAATTTCAGAAACGTATTGTCATATGGATACAAGGAAAAGCTTGATTGAGGAGAAGGTATTCTGGCACAACCATAACGTTATTTCAAGACATATCAGTTGTGGCAATTATTTCTAAACATTATCACAGCGACCTCAGTAAAGTACACGAAAATACTCCATACAAAGCTTTTTCATGGAAAATGTTATATAATCCGATTATTTCATGTTATGAATTATATCAAGCATGTATGTTTGTGTGTCTGTGTGTTAGCGCGCATGCATGTAAATAGATAGCCCTATTCTGTATTTTGCTGCATAGGTAAGCATATTATGTAATATAAATTTTTAAATGGCCATTATATATTACATACGTGCATTTATTCAGTAAAAGTAAAGAATCGGAAGAAATGAATATTAATTTTTTTTTACTTTTGTTTAAACATCACAGTCTGGGCTAACCAAATTAACTATTTCAGCAACCAAACAAGTAGCCTAGATTTATATCGTTTGCACGTTTTTCCTATTAATTGCTATTTCCAAGAGTCTACTGTTACTCAGGAATGTTTGGTACATGGCGGGGAAGTCCACTTGCAGACGGTTTCTCTCGTTATCCAAACTGAGGTCATCACTGAATAAAATTGTTCTGTGTGGGCAATACTTCAGGGAATTGAGAAAATATTATCACATACCTCTTCAGGGTTATGTAGGGGTCATCATATTTACTGATCAGCTTCAGACAGCCTTTCCTTACTGTAGCTGCATGCCATCTGAGGAGTACTGATAATTGCTTGCATAATTCTATGTTCTACATATAATTCATCCATGTCAACAGCTTATATGCCTTTTTGTTGAGTTTTTGAATTTGAGTTATACACTTTGAGCACAATGTTTTTAACATCAATTTCCGTTTTCTCTGTAGCACATGAGCCGGACAGTTTCCAGCAATAACATTATTTTTTTTTTAAATTCAGTAGTTTTGATAAACACTGTTGTGTTTTCCATATCTTATACTTCAATTGTCAGCAGTATATGTAGACACTTTATTCAAGTTCAGACATGATGTCTCTAGTTTAGATAACAGCTGATTATGATACCATAGTTAATGTGTTAGACTATTTACCAATGGTTATGGTCATGGTGTGCGTGAGGTCGCAGGGTCGAATCCATGGCGTGACACTTCAGTAGGTAAGGTATTTCATCCAACCAAGCGAATATGATATATATTTTATATTCTAAATTAATTTCGAATAGGTTCCCGTAGTGAAGCTGTAAATTATAGATCATATACGTATCCCTCATTTGAAGTTGCCAAATACGTAAATTAACTACTATTTCACTGTGTTATATAGTATTGTCCTTGGTGAGTCAAATGTTGTACTCTCTTGTGTAAATGATAATATCTTTGTTGCACCTTTATCAAAAGCTCCAGTTGCTATTGAAAAACGTAAACCATGTTATTTAATATATGTGCTTGTACAGAATACGGTGCTAGAAACTTTTCACACAGAGCTTTTACTTTAAGCTTACAACATGTTTCACCTTTCACTATCATTTAGTCACTACATATTTCTTTGTCAACGTTTACTTGACAATAAACACTTCTATATGACTGACGATCCTTCACAGCATGATATACTTCACATATATTTGCATCCCCATTATTTTGTCATCTTGAAATTATCGAACTGGTGAGAAAATTGATAACAGTGATGATCTACCAACAATACGAGTGTTAAATCCATGTTCATCTGTGGCAGAGTATCCCATGTAGCTAAGATCCACATCGCAAAAGCACAATGTGCACAAAATGCATAACAGTCACCGTTTCTTAACAATAAATACATTTTATTTTTGTTTGCATTTGTTTGGGAAAGTAAGAAATAAAGTCTACCACTCCTCACTATGACCTTCGGTAGACTGACCGACGTGTACTTAATTAATAGACTGACTCGTTTAGTACACGTGCACCGCAGCTCCGTACGGTAGTATTGTCAAAGACAACTGCGTAACAATATACTAAACATATCGCTGTTTTAGTATTAACAAGGTAATGTATATAAGTATTTGTACAGCCCTCCCAAAAGAAGCACAAACAAGCGTCATTCTTGGGATGGCCCAGAACGAAGGATAGAACGTTCAAAAGCAGGACTATCCTTCCGAAAGCATGACACCTGGCCACGCTAATGAAGACACGTGTGTACGAATCTCTACCGAAAAGTTTGTTTTAATATGTACATACAGATATTTCGATGGGAAATCGTAGAAGATTTGAGGATGTTTGTTGGAATGGTGCAGACTGTGATGGATAAGCCCACAATTGGTTGGGGAAGAGTCGTCACAATCGGCTCACAAAACTCTCGTTCTTCCGCGAACATCTACAGACGCCACTATTCGCCTGACTCATGAGAATTAACAACACCGTTAACAGCATAAGTGTTATCATCTTCGATTGATAAGAATATTGTTATCTACAGGTATTATCATCAATTTTATGATTGGTGTAACAACGATAGTAACAGGGTAATAACGACATTCTATGAATAATTCGTGAATAACAATATAACAAAACAGTATCATGATAACAAAACAGTATCATGATAACAAAACAGTATCACCATAACAAAACGGTATCACGATAACAAAACAGTATCACCATAACAAAACAGTATCACGATAACAAAACAGTATCACCATAACAAAACAGTATCACGATAACAAAACAGTATCACGATAACAAAACAGTATCACGATAACAAAACAGTATCACGATAACAAAACAGTATCACGATAACAAAACAGTATCACCATAACAAAACAGTATCACGATAACAAAACAGTATCACGATAAGAAAACAGTATCACGATAACAAAACAGTATCACGATAACAAAACAGTATCACCATAACAAAACAGTATCACGATAACAAAACAGTATCACGATAAGAAAACAGTATCACGATAAGAAAACAGTATCACCATAACAAAACAGTATCACGATAACAAAACAGTATCACGATAAGAAAACAGTATCACGATAACAAATCAGTATCACGATAACAAAACAGTATCACGATAACAAAACAGTATCACGATAACAAAACAGTATCACGATAACAAAACAGTATCATGATAACAAAACAGTATCATGATAGTCTAGACAGACATATCTGGAAACCAGTTACTTAGTAGTTGCTGTTCAAGTGCACGGTTTATTCCTAACTTCGTTATTTACTATTTACAGATTAGCGCAATGACGCAAACAACATGTTGCCATCTATGCATATTTAAAGTGTATGTGATTATTATGAAGGTTAACCGAATATGTTTATGTTCATTTCATGAACAATCAATATAATCTCAACTTGTAAAATTACATTCTAGATTTGGGATACTTAATTAAAGTGTTTCTTTTCGTCATCAACTGGGAAAAAAACTCACCGCTCATAATGCTATATATAACTGGATTCACTGCACTATTGAAGTAACACGACTAATGTGTTATAAGGGCAACATGGTTGTTTACTTCGTCTCCTAGCTGCACTTTTGGAATTCTGGAAATAATTAGTAATGTGCCGAAAACGGATATGACGGATAATGAGTCTGTATGTGAGTACCAAGATAATCACAGACTTTATGTCTACCGATTCTACATTAGTTAAGTGATATGATAGATTTTGGATTAATATATCTCTACATACAAAACTACTTAAGACTAAATACATTATTATTATTATTAATATTATTATTATTATTATTATTATTATTACTATTGTTGTTGTTGTTGTTGTTGTTGTTGTTTAGAAAATTATCAAAGCTTACAGATTACGCAGATTACTTAATAACACAGATTGTTGTTATATGTAGTTAGCACAGGTAACATTATCCATGTATCTCTTCTCAAGACTACTTCGTGGTCTAGCGGTAGTGTATTGGATCACAGATCACTACCATCCGTGTTCGAATCTCGGCTTGGGCATATCTGCAGGTTGTTTCATCTTTGACTTCTCTTCATTACCGTTGGAGGTCGTTTGGCCCATTTAGCCTACCATGTCCACAAAAGTGGCCAGAAAAAAAACCCACCAATCGTCATCACCATATTCTCCAGACTACTCAATTCTACCCATCTCATATATACATTTCTTATCATAGATTATTCTGTCACTTTTGGTCTAATAACTTCAGAACAGTGGAGATAAAACTGTTCTAGATGAAACTTATATACAACGTAGATTACCAATTAAGAAACAAGCTTTAAATGTTGAATTATTATTGTCTTGGCTGAAATAAAGGCACCAATTATCGCCATCTTTGTGCAAGATAGCTTAGAGAATAGACTGTTTAGCTTAGTAAACAGCGTGTTGATATAAGAAGCTACGTGTTCATTGTTCGACTCCATGAAACTATAAGACACGTCTCTTTCTCATAGGATTAACAATTGATCTATATTTTGTTACACTTTTCTTTTATTTAGGCAAGAATTATGTAGATTAATCATTTGATATTACGATTATAATCCTTTTACATCATTAATTGAGCGCGCCAATTTTTTAATGTTGAACATTTCTATTACAGTTCGTCTCTCACTCTTAGTAGGTTAAAAATTGTAATGGCAAAGTATTTTGTTTACCATCGTCGTTGATCTATAACCTGGGTTATATGGTAGAGAGGCTACTGTCTATGGAAAAGAACTGATCAGGGAAAGGGTTTTATTGATGGATGAAACAATATAAACACACAGCCGACACTGGGACTCGATGCTACCACCCAGAAGATTGTTATATAGTCCATCATCCGTTGTACCACGGCGATGCTCAAAATCGAGATGACTGTCAGATAAATAATTCTACACATCGACTTTATCCTGGTCAAAGTTCGTTTGATTAATGCACGTCAATGACGTCAATTTTCTGACCAGAAAGGGAGAATGCGTACTATAGCTTAAGTGGTTACAGGCTGTGCTGCAAAAACCCTATGTTCTGTGTTCGAATCCGGCGCATACCAATGGCTATTGGATTTATTTCCTTAGAGAGTCGCCTCTCAGTTCTATGTCCCACATGTGACAAGCGCTGAGGCTAAATAACCCAATCGAACAACAACAACATCGCATTCGTGTTATCTTCTATAAATCAGACGAGCAAGTTCCTAAGGTAATAAGGTGAAGTCAAAGATGATACATTTCTTAATTATATAACAGCCAGGATTTGAACCCGGGTGGTAGAGGTTAGCGTGGCCAATGGCTTTAAATATGAGGCCATGTAGAACCCGGGTACCGATGAATGATAACCACATACTACAAAATGTATTCTTATTTGGGTCAGATGAGAAAAACAGATATCTGTGATAATGTGCGTAGCCCTTTTAAAACATGGTCAGTTTTGAGCTGATGTAATAAGATTGAATAAAATGCGAACTCCAATGACAATATTGTAAAAATGATAAAGGGGGGGGGTGACATCGCTTAACATCGATTGAGTAAACGTTTGCTGTAGATTTGTCAAGAGCTGATCTCTCGGGCCGTTAATCCTGTAATGACTAAAACACACACATACAGAGATATATGTGTGTGTGTGTATGTATGTGAGTGTGTGCGTATGTGTGTGTGAGAGAGACATATAGAGTGAGAGGGTGCGCGCGTGTGTGTGTGCGTGTATGTGTATGTGTGTGTGGGGGGGGGGTTGGAAACAGGTATCCATCCATAGTACGTCTAAATATGAAATACAACAGCTAATAATGACACAAGTAGATTAACCTTAAACAGCATTCTAAGCAATGTTACTCGTAAATAACACATTCACCAGTCATCGTCTCTTTACACAATAAACGTTCGTGGTACGGAATTGAAAAGTAAATCTACTTTTGATGATTTATATAGCAAATAAACGATAAAGACTTCCATAAACGTCCATAGCGACCACTTAAGTTTCACCAAATATTGGCTCATATATAATGCTACAACAAATAATAATTTTATATTACAGACTATATAATTTATTGTATTGTTGATGTTATGGTTATGGTGCTAATGATGGTGATTCTCTATCTATTTGGTTGACAATGTGTCTTGTTGTAGCCGACCCTGGTCAACTGACCATAAATCAGTTGGTTCCTGCAGGTTATGTGTTTAATCATGTTTCTCCTAAAAATGGCAGACACCATCGTCATGGTGGTATTGTCGTACTCTAAAAATCGGGACTGGCTCTTATGGTATGTAGTACAATTTTGAAAACATGGATTCTAGTAGCAAGGCGTATAGAAGATCTCTTAGAGCAATCACCTATATGGCTGTTATCAATCTGCTTATCGTATATGTCGTTCAACAGAAACGTCTCTCTCAGTTTTGTTTCAGGTGCACTCGCTTCCTGTACTCTTCAGATAACTGTACCAGACACGGTTTCACACATTCACATTACGAAGTAGAACAGCTCCACTGTATCCAAGCAATCTTATCCACAAGTATATACCAGTGAGAATGCTACAGTCTGAGTTATGTTAAAGCCACACAACAGTGTACGGAGCTACGTCTTTCCGAGGATCAGCTCACGAGCTGTCAAAATATTAAACTAGCAGCAAGTAAATAAATAACTTGTACGGCTCTTAAAACCCACTTATTTAAATAAGCCTATCTATACTACACAAACCAGTGTAATGGTGTATTTATGCAAAACGTTTTAGAGCAATTCAAGTTCAATAAAGAGCTATATAAAATATTAATGTTGTTATTATTAGTATTTGTAACATACCCAACTAGATACTACCTTTCTTATCTTGTTAAAGTAATTTTATATTTGCTATTTTAATAGGGGACACTACTAAATAGACAGAACAGTTAACTGGTTGTACTATTTGATGACACAAACCGACAGCTTGTGATATGTTTAGAAAACAAAAACCTACCAAGGTGTTTTAACATTTAATATACATAACAATAATGATATTCAAGTACAAATACTTTATAGAAGTATCACCCCATCGGATGTGGAGGAAGACATTGAATGAATGAAAAACAAACATTTAACTCAACAGACATCTTCAAATCAGATTGAAAATTGCTGAAACAAATGAATTAGATATGGCTGCTTTGCCATGGTTTATGTGATGGTATATTTAAGCTATCTTCAAGATCAAATCCTTGACATTTTGGGAGACCACACTTACTGATCCTTCCAAATTGTGCAGGTTCTAAGAAATGCTTCATATAATTAGCGGCTTCTTTTTTGCATACTCAAAGAAAAGACGAAATTCCGGATCTTGTTTCCTTCCATTTTCTACTCCCTATTGATGTCAGAAATCCCTTTTTATGTGGTCAAAATGATTGGATGGATTATTGTTGTGTTTGCCGTTCACAGACAATGAGAAGTTTCAATCACTTTAATTGTCAAAACAATATATAGACCCCCCCCCATTAGCAGGATTCATCATGATGATTCGGGAGAGTCTAATTTATATTTGAAGTTATTTCCGCTTGTATCCCTGTATCCGCTCATTAAATGATTAACGGGATAAGGTTAGAAGGATAAGTTAATGGGAGATAATGAATGTTATATTAAAAATCCGCAAATTACGTATCCCATAAGTTCAGTTTCAATAACAAATTAAAAAATTAAATATGATAAAAACATTCTTATAATTGGACGATACCTTTCTTTCATACTTAGGTATACACTAAACCTCACTCACTTATTTGTCATACATCTGATTTGATATTCATAAGGAGAACGATAGACAGATAAATGGACAAATGAGTGAAGGACAAAGACAGATGAGCAGAATAAAATATGTCGAAAGACAAACAGACAACTGACAGATGACAGATAACTAGAGAGACAAAACGACAAAAAAATTCGTGTATCCTGTAGCAATGATTGCATAAGGTGACATTATAAATATTAATGCTATTTATTAAATTTGGGTTTTATTTCATATGCTTTGATGACAGGATTGGGTCCATCTTTGCATGAGATAAATTAAATCAAATAGCGGTCCCGAGGTATCTTATGTAATTAAATTTAAAAAACTTTATAAAATGTACGAGTACATTATGTTGATTGTTTAAAATTTATAAAATGTAATATGAAACTTTAAATGTTATTGATTTTTTAGATGATGGCACTGTAAATTTTTAATTATACATTTTTTATATGTCATTATTATTATTATTATTATTATTATTATTGCAATATAAATGTTTTCATTAATATTGTTGCATGGCTTCATCATATTGTGTACGTTATTTTGTTACTATGAGGTTTTTGGTGGTTAGGTCATTGTACGCTATACAGTTTAATCTTCATAATTCTACTAAATATAGAAGACATTTAGCTTTTTATTTAATTAGATCAGATGATGGGATCTTCATAAAATGATACTGAATTGTAAATTTGGCAAACATCGATCATAAACTTATTTAAGTTTCATTTAATTCATATCAAGGTGGTTCTGATAAAACATATATGTACTGGAGTTTAGAAAAATGGATACATTTATTGGAACTGAAATAATTATTATAAAAATAAATAACCCATCAATAAATGTTATCTCAATGATATATCAGTGTTGATATGCAAATTAAGCAAAACGTATTTAACTAATCATTTCAAGACTTATTTCATGTTACAATTCTATTAAAGGTGCAAATCTTTATTTTACGTTATTTGTTTAAAATAATCAACAATGTTATAGATAATGAATTATATTGAAGTAATATATCTAATATATATTCATCACTATCTCATTGCGATAGGGTATTATTCAAATGATCCAAGGACCTTTGTCCGTACAGTGGACCAGTAAATTGTTGCATCTCCATATATATAGCGCAAATACGAATATTTATTTTGTCAGAATTGTAAACATCTATTTCAAATGATATTATATTTTAAATATATAGAAATCTTTCTATCTAACTAAGCCAGTGAGGATATTATGAAAATTACTCGTGTACACGAAATAATCATAAACCAAGACCTACTATTAGTTAAACAGACATCGGAAAGCAGAAATTATATAAAAAATGGCTGGGTAATTGTTTGAAGCCGGTGAATATTTAAAGCACAAACACCTGATAGTCTTTAGTCTTTGATTATAATTCGTAGTTAGCATTGACAGTCTCTTCAGACAACGTCCTCTACCATCTGTAGTTTCCTTGACCACTCTCGTTTATTTACCTGTCTGTGTTCATCTTTATGATGACGTCAGCTGTCTGGTGCCGACTTCCCAACACCAAAGGTCATAAACTAATGAAAGGACTAAGATATTTATGGTCACATATTTTTCAGTACTCGGTATAATTATTATCTATCTTAATACATTCTGTCTCATGGTAGTAGGGCCGGAATATTTATGTTTCTTCTTAATATTGGACAGTTGTTAGTGCCATCTTACAAGACGGGGATCATGTCTATCTTTAGAAATCCTTCACTTAGCTGACACTTTTGGTAGCTAATGTCAATAAACGTTCAAAATATAATTAACAGTTAATTCGGATGTTTTATTTCCATGAACTAATCGCTAATTATTCTGAGGTATGTAGGTTAATGACAAATAATTTTGATGAACAAATATGTAAGCTAAATATGACACAATCTGTTTGTGTTGTCATTATTCCATCCCGAATTCAACGCAATCGTGTATAATGTTAGCAGATCATGACTTCAGATTTATAAAGTGGACACACATTGAATTGCCACAAGTGACACGTTAATACTAATGTTTCCCCCGAAAAGAGACGTTAAATTACCTGGTTTGTTACAATATTTATTAAAACAAAAACAATTACAATATTTCAGTAATAAACATGAGGGATTATTGACTTTACATGCTATCTACTGATGATTTATAATACAACTAAATAGTCAGATTAATCCATTCCAATGCGTTTGTTTATTATAATCACCCTTTATCGTGTTAATTTCATTATTTTTATGTAGTTCATCATTCTATATTTCCTAATCAAAGAAAACAAAAAGACGAACAAATTAATTAGATAGCTATAACCATATCATAAAACACTCTGGATATGGAATAGTCTGAATTTTGTTAAAATGGATCCGATGTCAGTACCGCTAGTGCCTATTATAACCAGTAAGACAAATACCTGGTAGTTATTGGACAAATATAGAATGCAA
Source organism: Paralvinella palmiformis (assembly GCA_025642065.1). NCBI lineage: Eukaryota > Metazoa > Annelida > Polychaeta > Terebellida > Alvinellidae > Paralvinella > Paralvinella palmiformis. The sequence goes on along the minus strand of JAODUP010001274.1, from coordinate 56,151 downwards.
AGATCCGGTGTTTGTCAGGATGTAATTGATATGGGGCTATTACGGATGAATACTTTGTTAGATAGTAAACGAAATATCAACGACGAATTAGTGGATTCAAAATGATTATTTTCCATTTTTCTGGTTAGCACTTTATTATTGACCAACAGTATTCCATTATAGAAAAGGTCATTACAGAACTAAATTTATCTTTTTTTCTGAAAAGTTCGATGGGATTTTGCTTTTTTTTCTCCAGAAAGTTAGTTTATTACTATTACAACTTCATTATTATTATTATTATTATTATTATTTTTTATTGCTGTTTTTGTTGTTGTAGTCGTTACTTAAGGATATTGTATTGTCACTGTTAATGATGCAAACAGCTAAGACTTGGCGAGCAAAGAAAAACTATTGCTTAGGTACAATAATCTTTTATGTGTTAGAAGAAAAACATTCACTAGATTTATAAAGCTGAATTACCCGTAGAGTAAAGAGTAAACATTGGCCGTTCTTTAAAACTCTATGTCTAAATTTAATATCAGTTAAAATATTAATTATGCTGATGAGTGTTTTCTCTTTTTATATTATCAATCCGTACACGATTTATATTAAACATTCATATATTGAAGAATGAAATAGTGTTATAGCATGCAAAGCGTATATTAATCCTTTTCTCAAAGTATTGTATTAGGTAACATACTATCCTATTTGAACAATGTGAATCAAGTGATATATATTTATATATTCAGCTTGAGCCCTACCAGTATTCTATATCATTATCAACATAACGTTTTCGATCTTATCAAACAAATTGACGGCTGTGTCGCAAAGAATAAGAGTAACACCTTGCTCTGTTTCATTCAATGATGCGTGATCATATTAAGACGACGAAACTCGTGCAAGTTGATACACTGATACCTTCTGTTCTTTGGTAATCGGACCAGAGGAGTTTAACATGTTTAAATGATCCTATTATAAGACAAACTGTGTTTCGTCACGCAATGAAATAGGTGAATGTAATGAAACATTTACGAAATAGTTTAATTTAAAAGTGAAGAGACAATGAGTTGAAAAGGGATGATACATCTCAGTTATAGAATGAAGGTTACAATACCCCAGATAAGGGGATTGTTTACATGTATGTTGCGTTTTATTTCTTGTACTTATGGTCATTAATATGGTGCATTAAATACAATACGTGTATATAGTAAAACAGTCAATTCAAAAATAGACACCATGAAGCTATTTTATAAATTAGTCATCCTATCTTAATTTGTTACATATAAGTGAGACAAAAGAACAGGAAGATAACGTCTTCGTTCAGTGTAAGTGGCATATCTTCACTATACACTGTACCTATATAGTTAGTGTGTAGCTTATTCAAAGTGTGTGTTAAAAGGTTCGAGCAGCGATCCCTCATAAACTATTTTTCCTTCGTAAATTCGTCTTTTATGTTCAGCTCAGAGTAGAAAAGAAGAAAACATGAAACATCTAACTTAGCTGGATCAAGATTGGTTACCTGATCATTTCCAATTAGCACCTGACAATGACTATTCACCGAGACAACATTTGCTACACAGTGGCTTTTAGTGTTAAGTTCATAGCTATGCTAGTCATGTCGATTGTATGTACACACAATATAGGATAATACATTGATGGAATGGGTCCATGTTCTGGCTGTACCGGTAAAGATTCTAGATAAATGTGTAGCCCAACTACAACAATATAATTACAGGAAAACCAGATCTGCGAATTATTTCTCTACACTATCAGAGTGATTAAGAAGAACAAACAACTCTATACAAAGTCTTTTGATGAAAAATGTCAAATATTACGATTATTTCATGTTCCCAATGATAACACGCAGGTGCGTTTGTGTGTGGGCGTAAATAAACACCCGCGTTATATAGTTGGCTGCAAAGGAAAGTATATGCATGATGTAAGAAATCATACATATATAGATATAAGTATGTGTGTATGAATACTTATTGCCATCCCTATATATTGCCAACCCCGCCTATCGCCAATATTTTCTTCAGAACGGATTTGCTACCATGCTAATTCCCCCCATAATTATTTTTCTTGTTTTTAAATGTAATGTTGCTTCCCAATATGTACAAAAGTGGAGGCATAAATAAAATAAATAAATATTAAAATAAAAGTAGACCTATAATATAAATTTGACTGTCTACTGTATGCAGGTGTTCAAACCAAGTTGGTGTCAAGTGCAGAGATCTGGTGGTATATGTAGGTCAAAACATATGTGTATGTGTGCTGGGATGAGGCTCTTGGTTTATTGTGATTTTAAGATTGACTGTCAGCAGCAAATGTGGGTGGTGTTAATTGATTGGTATTTGTGGCATGCAGACAACAGTGCCTTGTTAATATGGTTGTGCGTAGGGCAATAATCACAGACATAACAATTGCTGATCACAGTGATTTCGAATGGGTTAGGCTAGCCAATTGCTTCAGTGCAGCGTGAGTAGATCTATGGGATAACTTAGTCGCCGCACAATGGATTTTTACTATGCTAACACCTTATCTGATACAATAGATGCTTAAATTTAAAATATTTGAGGTAAATAAACCAACTTAATTGAATATTATAATACGTAAGTGAATCTAAACACAATTTTGATAACACAATCATACATTCAACAGTAATTTTATGCGGTTCAAAAGAAACCTCTATATAAAACATTTCGACACCCCATATGCTGACATCAGCTTTATTCTCGGTTCGAATAACTAATTAAATTCTACCTATCTGGCGTAGAAGTTGTTCTCTAACCTAAGTGAAACGTTAGGCCTTTTATAGGCCCTAGTTGTGTTAACAAACATTACATTTGTTGATCACGTGAGACAATATACTCCGTATGGAATCGGATCCAGGACAAAATCCCACACGGACAAAACCCCATCGGACAAAACCCCATCAGACAAACCCCACTCGGACAAAACCCCACTTACCCCACATACATTTCGGACATAACCCCACTCTTAAATTAATATTTAATAAATGTTGTTTTATTAGGCCTTTGATGATGTTAATTGATTGATTAATTAATTAATTATTTTTATTCTTATATACAATATTTATATAGCACTCTCTTTAATATTGTACAACATGTTCAAAAGTGCGTTACATGTAAAATAATACTTATATAAATAAAAGAAAGCTTCATCAAAATAATGGAACTAATTAAAGTTACCTCGTTCATGTCAAAACTCCGTTTTTGTTCATCAAGTGAAACGTCTTCTAACTTTGACCTCCATCAACCCCACCATTACTACCACCATTACCATCAACATCAACATTACTACCACCACTACCATCAACCCCAACATCACCATTACTACCACCACTACCATCAACCCCACCATCACCATTACTACCACCACTACCATCAACCCCACCATCACCATTTCTACCACCGCTACCATCAACCCCAACATCACCATTACTACCACCACTACCATCAACCCCACCATCACCATTACTACCACCACTACCATCAACCCCACCATCACCATTACTACCACCACTACCATCAACCCCACCATCACCATTACTACCACCACTACCATCAACCCCACCATCACCATTACTACGACTATCACAATCATCACCATCACGATCGTTACCACTCCCACCACCATCACCACTACCACCACTACCGTCACCACTACCATCACCACTATCACAATCATCACCACCACGATCATCACCACTATTACAACCTCTATGTTGGAATGGTTGAGAATCTCCTCCCCACCACTCACAGGGGAGCAGTACGGAAAGATGGAGCCGTAATACCCTGAGGGTGTCACTGCCAGGTGTTTTACGTCCTCAGGGTTTTTAACGTCCCCCTTTATTTTATATAATTCAGTGGAGACACGCGCACACATCACACACACATATATTCTTCAACAGTTTTATATATATATATATATATATATATATATATATATATATATATATATATATATATATAGTTAATTTAAGTCTTATTTTACATGTAAAGCACTTTTGAACATGTTGTACAATATTATGGAGAGTATTAATTAAAAAGTGGGGTTATGTCTGAAATGTGTATTAGTAAGTGGGGTTTTGTCCAGTGGGGTTTTGTCCGTTTGCCATGGAATCAGTTAAGTGATTTAGCTAAAATAAAAACAAAGTAGCATATGGATTATTACTGTACTAGAAGGAAATATTGTCTCAAACCTGACCAAATACTATGATTTACTCAAACCTAACAGCTAATCCTCATACGTTTCCGTTCATTATTAAGTGAACATTCATCCACGCTGAATTTAGCGTCCCTATGTATATGCAGTTAGGTGTGATGGGATATAGATTCTACATTATACATAGCGAAGATAATAGACTTAAACATGTTCTAATAACATAACATTCTTACATTGATGTAATAAGGAATATGGGTAGAAATAGATCTGATGTCTGGCACGGCAATGTGTGTTTTAGAATTCATATAGAGAGGCACAGGCGCAGAAAATCAACATATCTAAACACCCTTTGAGACTTCTACTCCTATAAATTTAAATCTAAATAAAATTATACATACATCAATCTAAATATAAAGTGTTCTATACTTCCACATATTGATACATATATGCGTAGACCTAAGCATGCGTCTGGGCTACTCATCAGCCTGTGGGTACAGCTAATTCGCTTTTCGTAGGCGATAAATATGTCACGCCATCAGGGACGTGGTTCATGTAGGCTACGCACCAAAACGCAAGCAACACGTGCATGTGATTCAATAGTAAGTCAATATACATACAATATAAATATTTTGACATCATATTTTACATTCAGCAGTAATTTGCTATGGCTCAAAGGTAGCCTATACATTTAACATTTCGATACCACAGATGCTGATCTCAGCTGATTCTGGGTTTGAATAGCTAAATAAATCCTACCTGTATCAACCATACGGACAGAGGTCCGACGCCAAGTTCTTATCCCTTTCATGGGCCCCCGACGCGCCAAACAACAACAATTTCAGTTAAACATACAACAAAGGTGTGTGGTGTACACTACCGGCGTCGCCAAGCTGTTAACTGATCAGGATGAAAATATGTGCATTTCATAAACTATCGGAGCGCTAACAAACATAACAGTTTCAGTTAAACACCAAGGTGTTACCCGATCAGGATGAAAATGTATGCCTTTTATGAGCTCTCGACGCAGCAACCAACACAACAGTTTCAGTAACAATATTGATATATATATATATATATATATATATAATGTGTGTGTATTTATATATCTACGTATGTATGTGAACACAAACACAATGCTCCCATTATTCTTATCTTTAACACGGATAATCACTTTGTAACATATATAACAGCACTTAATCTTTGTATGATATGATGCCGAAGCCAGCGATACCTAACGACAAACAACGTGGTATGGCGGCGACAGCAATGGCGGCCACGTTTAATCGTATTGGTCGTTTCCGGTCAGCGTTTTCAACGTAGAGTGTTCTGTCTCCGTGCTGGCATTCGTATATCGATAACAATATCCGGTATCGGCGTGATATCTGCCCGGTCTGCGGGCTGCCCTCCTCGGGAGTACTGTCTGGTGAAAACAGCAATAGGTACAGAAAGAAGTATTCAATGGGCTATCGCAAAATATTCTGAAGACAGAAAGGACAACGAGGAAGATCTGAGGGTAATATGTGGAGTGGTACAGGCTATGATGGCTAAGTTCACAAATGATTTAGGAAGAGTCGTCTCCCAGAAGATTTGGCCCATACAACTCACGCCCTCTCCCGAACGTGCACAGACGCAAATATAATGTGTCCGCTTTGCGAGTGTTGGCGTTTGGCAAGCGAATGCAAGTACCTCTGCCTGTATGGGAGCCCAAATGGCCCATAGTAGGCCTATAGGGTGAATGCAAACGAGATGAAATAGAGTGAGGACTGTCTCATTTTGGTGCCACAACACAGCACACTTTGGAATGCCTTGTTAAACTTTCCTGAAAAATAGGCAAACACAGAGAGCTCAGAATCAGAAGCTCAGACAAGCGACTGCGTCCTGGAAGGCAAGTGGTCACAGTTTCTACTGGATATCTTAATCTAAGTGTTTATTCATCATGAGAGGGCGATGTATGGATCGATCTCAATTATGAGTCAGAGGTGATTACCTCTTTTTCTACTCACCAGAAGGTGATGAGCTCCCTGGTGAGGATTAACATCACCAATACCAGGATCAGAATGGTGATCTTCGATTGATAAGAATATTATTATCTACATATCATATCATGAAATATGATGATTGGCGTAAAATGAGAGTATAATTCTGAGCAAAATAACGACATTCCGTGAATAGATCGAGAATGATAATATAGGTCGTCATGATAATACACATAGTCATGATAATACACATAGTCATGATAATACACATCATCATGAGAAAACAGTGTCGTAATAGTCTAGACCGACATGACCTAGTTATAGTAACCATTTCACATTTTATCATTGCGATATTTGTTCTTAACATCGTAATTTACAATTTATATGATTGCACAATGCCAATGTGATTATTATGAAGGTCAACTGAAGATGTTTATGTTTACTTCATGAACTACAAATATAAACTAAAATTTTACGATACTTAACATTAATATAATTATCGTGTTTTTTGCGTCACTAACCATAATAAATAGTTACCACTCATAAAGTTATATATAACTGGATTCACTGCGCTATTGAATTAACACAACCAATGCGCGATAAGAGCCACATGGATGTTTACTTGATCTCCTAGCAACACTTTGGTCGATCTGGAAATAGATTTTTCTTTCTTTTCATGTTGCGTAATTTCCTCAGCTAGGAGATTTCTTCTCTGCATCGTTCTGATTTTCGCTAGTTATTACAGTTTTCTTCCATGATTTACAAATTTTGTCCATGTTTACATCAAAATATGAAAGGTCAAATATCGAAGTCGCGTCGATAACGGCACTTCACCGAGTTGCTAATTCGTTCTGTAAACGCCCACTTGAGGCCCGATGATGCTGTGTAAGTAATGCGCGATCAATAAAACGAATACTCCATACAGCGGCATTTGTCTCCAAATGCCATGCAGGTAGAAAAATGGCAACTTTTGTCTAGAGAAAGTGGGAAAACAGTCGAATTAAATTGAATTAAGGGATGTGATTTTATTATTATTATTATTATTATTATTATTATTATTATTTCTACTACTACTACTAGTAGTAGTACTATTACCTACTGTTAAACACATGATCGAACCTCACAGAACAAATAAAAATATTTAATATTACGCATTATCAGTTTATGCTGTAAGCCCAGAGAACAGTTCCCAGGTACTTCTGCTCTAGGATATTCCCTTTCCATCCACTCGAACATACGCGTTTTTTGATAGATTATTCTAGGTTGCTTGTGGTAAAATATCATTATAACAATGTAGATTAAAACGGTTCTAGATGAAAAATATATGTATAACGTAGATTACCAATTAAGAAAGAAGCGTTAAATGTTGAATTATTATTGTCTTGGTTGAAATAAAAGGACCAATTACAAATTGTCATTAATGTGCAAGATTACTCAGAGTATAGCGTATTTCTTCAGTAAACAGCATTTTGCATGAGTTCATTGTTCGACTCCGTGACAATTTAAAGCACTTGTCTTTCTCATAGAGTTAACGACTGATCTATATAATACCATTTTGCTTTATTCATCTCTGCTATCTTCCCCCTAGATACATGTTATTGTTGTTGTTATTGCTTCTAAACTGTGGCTGTTTTGAGAAATGCTTGCCGCCATCGAAGTTTGTGTAGATGTTTTTGTTTGCCTACCTGTTTGTGCATCTGTGCGCGCATATACATCTATGCTGAACTATCTTTATATAGTGTTTACATGACGTGATCAAGCTAAATCAATCAGGTAGTGGTACTAGCCTGTATAGTGGCGACAGGAAAGCCAAATAGGTTACAGCAGAATACCCAATTGAAGCAGGGTGTACATATAATTTCGTGAGTGAGTGGTGCTTAGGAAATATCTCCAGTATTTCTTTGTGTTTGTGAGTGCGTGTTGGCGTCGGTGTCTATATGTATATATATCTGTCTGTCTATCTGTCTGTCTAACAACCTCTGCCCGAAAATAGCCTCGACTTGTCCATTATAAGACTTCTGGGTAATAGAAGACCTTCAAGTCATCCATTATATTTTCTTGGAAGGACAATGACCGGTTATAGATGACACAGAGCTGTCTCCCATTAAATTAAATACAATGATATGGCTGACTTCCTTCCTTTAAGGCGAAGTTCATCGTGTGATTTCCGGATTCATCCATTTAAGGCTCCCACTGTGTCATGCTGGATATCAGTATGATACATTCTGGATATTTGAATTTGAGCTAGGAGACAGATCTGAGTTTGGAAAGATTGGACGTTAGAAGAGAATGAAAAGCCCCTTGTATATATATATATATATATATATATATATATATATATATATATATATATATATATATATATAATTTGACATAATTTAACTATTTATATTTGTATTGTAAATATCACAACTCTGATTTATATTTGTATCTGCTTAATCAATTACCAAAGTAAATATTGGATATATTTATCATTAATTTATCATCCTGATATCAACATGGCGGGTTTGCGTCTAATGGCTACGGTTGAGAGGTTTTAACAATTACAGTGAGCGAAATATTAGGGAAGAAACTGAAAATAAATACATGCGAGTTAGTGTTAATGACACCCGTATTTTCATACTGGAGAACCATAGTACATTCAAAGTACCCTAAAGGAGATACTCGTTCTGACTAGCACTTTAAAGCTAACTGGTGATATCTTTTTATTTTTTGTCTTTGATCATTGCTGCCTCGTCAGGACGTTTCCGTGGTCTACAGGTAGCGTGTTGGACCAAGAATAATTACCACCCCTGTTCGAATTTCGGCATGTGTATATCTGAAGGGTGTTTAATCTTTGACTTCGCTTCATTACCTTTAGAGATCGCTCGGCCCATTTAGCCTACCGTGTGCACAAAGGTGGCCGTAAAACACCAATCATCGAACAAATTCACTACCTCGTCAATTACTTTTCTTTTCTAATCATGTATTTAAGGTTTTCCATTGAGTTATCACACAATCAAAGAAGCCATATATGTCTTGAGTATTCAATAAAACAAAATTAAAACCACGATTAACATTTTGATGTTTGACAATAATAATGATTGTTTTACTTTGTTACGTAAAACAAAATTAATTGTAAACATCACTTAATAATGGGTTCCATTGCTTTGTATTGACCAATCAATGTGTTATGATTCCGAGATCATTCATGATTATTTATGGCATATAATAATGTAAGTTTCATCTTTCGATCTGCCTTTTATATGATATCCTTTATAACGATGACTTGGGCAACGGTCAGAAGTTGACTGTTTTATTTCATTTGATGTAAACATTCTAATAGAAAGGTGTCGATTTTGCAGTGGAAAAAGAAGCATCGACTTAAATATGCCAATACATATATTTACCTTTAGGATGTAAACAACCTATCGCAGCATCCGATGCTATCCTGAAGCAAATCGTACTTATTTTACGTTATTGGTAGCTCTAGGGCAAGTGAATAAAGTTTAGCTGCTAAACGTTTACACATATCCCCTTTTAATAAAACTATTCAAATTGCCAAAAACTTAGACTTAAAATCTTCCATCTGCATTAAGTTTGGTTTATTTGCAGAGAAGCACGTGTAATTAATTAAATAATAACATTTAAAAAGAAGTACATAAATACTTTTTCCAGAAAATGGAATCTCTGAAATGAAGTGTCACTCCTGACAGAGACGGACACATGTTGGTCTTGCTTCTGAATACCAGACGCGTTATTTATCATCTGTTTAACTACTCTGAGGGTCAATACGCTGAATTATCGTATATGCGTGCGTGCATGTGTGTGCGTGCGTGCGTGCATGCGTACGTGCGTGTCTGTGCGTGCGTGTGTGTGTGTGGTGGATTATGATGTAGTCCTAAGACTGAGCACATCAATGGAAGTAGTTGTTATGCCTTTCTATATTCTCGGCAATACTTGACATTGTTTATGGCTGATAATAGTCCTTCTCGTCATTCCATGAATATTCATTAACAGTCTACTCGGTCAAAGATATCGCTACAATTTTCGGGACAATATTGGTTCAGTGTCATTTTGTCATTCTGTTGGGTCGATACAAGCCTCTCAAATCGCACACATCTGGCCCGTGTTGATTCAATGTCAAACTTAAGGAATCCATTGTGAAGCAATCTATGTTTTGCTTATATATCTACATTGATCCGAGATAGGCATCTGTGAGCTCCGGTGGCCTAGCGGTTAAGTACCCGGCACTTGGTGCCAACGGTCACAGGTTCGAACCCCGTAAGAGGTCGAAACTTTTCCAGGGATTAATTTCTCGGCTCACAACATCGTGGGTGGCTGACCACGTTAAATGGCGCTGCCGTATCCACTGAACTATTAAAAATAAAGGCGGACGTTAAAACCCCCTGAGGACGTAAAACACTCTGGCAGTGACCAACCTCATGTTATTTCGGCTACATCTTTCCGTACTGCTCCCCTGCGAGTGGTGGGGGGAGGTGGTTTCGCAACCACTCCAACATAGAGGCTGTGCCGAATAAGCTACAGCCTGAGGATTCTCACCGAACAACAAAACAAACATAGGCATCTTGACAAACTATTGGTTTCATATACCCAAAATACTAGCCTCATCTAGTACAATACTGGTAACTATCTATAAATAAACAAGGTGTTATATGTAAAATCAGACTGCTCATTAAAGTAGGGTATTACTCAAATGATCCAAGCACTGTATCCCTACAATTGACTTGTAAATTGTTGCATCTCCTTGAGACTACATCATATATATATATATATATATATATATATATATATATATATATATATATATATATATTAATATGGTAGTTGTCGTGAAGAAAATTGGAAATTAGTACATAGCCATTTTTCAACGAACGATGCGCAGCATACATGTCAGACATGAAACTCTAACTTCCGGCAAGTTCCAGAAGCCTATCTCAATATATATTCTGTCGTCCTCAGAGACTTCGGAGATATATCATGATAGCGTACAGCAATTTTTGTTGTTGTACTTATAATAATTAATATATTGCACTAACCAAAGGACATGTTTATTGATAATACGGATACTTTTCAGACACTTTATATCTAAATTCACGCCATACCCAATAACCAAAACCTGTAATGTCGATATGAATATTATAAAGTGAAAAGCCATTTATTGTCTTTGGAGATCAAAAGTTTTCTTATCATTTTTAAATAACATGTTGGTATGACCTAATTCAAAGACAAAAAATAGTTTTCAAACAGAATTTGGTTTAAATAATATAAAGGATTGTCATTCATTTCAGACTGTTAAGGAGCCAATCTATAAATTTAGGACGATTTAAGCAAGAAACCAAACCATTTTCAAAATGACAGTTGAGTTCAGTCACTTATAAATACAAGAATCTAGGTTAATTTCGAAATTATAAATACGTTCAATATGGAGTCTTTTGTATTTGTATGGGGATGAATTTCTAAAGGCTACTCTTTAAGCGTGAAAAACGTATTGCTAAATTGTACAGTGACAACATTGGATGTGGAAGAGAAGGGCAACGCCATTCTTCAGAATAACTCAATATCAAACAATTTTGCAAATTGCTTTCTTTATCTTAGCTTTTACAAATAAGTGATACAAAAGAATAAGAACAAATGTGTCTTACTTCAGTGTATATCTCTTCACCTTCCACAGTAACCATATAGTTAATGTATATATCAACCAGACTATTGAATTAGAAAGCCAGTATGTAATATTTGAATGTACGTTAAGAGAATAATAACAACAACTACTATTACTATATCATCGTTATCATCAATAATAACAACAACAACAACAAATAATAATACAACAACAACTACTACTACTACTACTGATAATAATAATAATATTAATAATAATAATAATAATAATAATAATAATAATAATAATAATACATCGGCAGCTCTGTCGTGAAGAAAACTGGCAATTGATAATTAGCCATGTTTCAATTAATGATTCGCAGAATACATTTCCGGTTTGGTCAGCCTGACATATTGAAACTCCAACATCCAATAAAATCCAGAAGACTATCTCAATCTATCTTATGTTGTATTGGGATACGTCGGATAGATATCATGACATCTGCGTGACAGAAATAATCAGATATTTAAAGTCACGACATTAGTCCTTTGATGTTCTCTAATCTTTACTCTGATACTATCTGTTCTTTACTAATCGAATGAGAGGAGTCTAACATGTCAATATGCTACTCTGATAAGATAAACTGTGTTTCATCACATAATAAAATAAGTGACCATAATGAAACACTTAAGATATAATTTAACGTTAAAGTGTATTGACAATGTGAGAGAAAGGCGGACAAATCTTATTCACAATATTAAGATTATTGTGCCCCTGATAAAATTTGTTTAAATGAAAGTTGCATTTTATTTCTTCTGCTTTAACATAATGCAATAAATAAAGTATATATAACCAAGAGTTGACAACTGTAATGTCATTATAAAGAATATAAAATTAAATATTTTCTTGATAAACTTATCTATTTCCATTCGGATTCCTTATTACACCAATGTAAGAAAGTTATGTCGTTATTACAACATGTTTGAGTCTATTAGCTTTGTTATGTATAATATAGAATCTATATTATTGTCCTCTTGTGTGGTCTGGCGAAATGACCTATTAATCCAAACAATGCTGCTTGATGGATTTATACTCCTGGAGTCGTTTGTTACTCCGGCAGGCATCTCCATCAGTATTAAGCTGCGGACAGAGTTTTTCCGCTGTTCTCGACCATGGGTCAAATAGATCAAGTGGATAGGCGCTTTAATTTAGATCCCACCACACCTAACTGCATATACTTAGGGACGCTAAATTAGGCGTGAATGAACGTTCACTTAGTGGTGAACGGAAACTATGAGGATTAGCTGTTAGATTCGAGTAAATCATAGTATTTACTCAGGTTTGAGACGATATTTCGTTCTAGTCCAGTAATAATCCATTGTGCAGTATTACTACTATTTATATTAGCTAAATCACTTCAGTGATTCCATACTGAGTTAGTGTACAGTGTCTCATGTGGTCAACAAACTGTAATGTTTGTTAACACGCTGAGGGTCTATAAAAGACCTTACTTTTCACTTAGGTTAGAGAAGAACTTCGACGCCAGACTAATCGGACGTGTACCGATATATATGGTTCATATAGGTAGGATTTATTTAGTTATTCGAACCCAGAATAAAGCTGAGGTCAGCATCTGAGGTGTCGAAATGTTTTATATACAGGTTTCTTTTGGACCACAGACAATTACTGTTGAATGTAAACTGTGGTGTCAAAATAGTTTATGATATGTATGTAGCAAGTCACCATTGAACCACACGCACGTGTTGTATGCTCCGAGCTGTGGTATCAAATGGTATGTGTTTTACGTGCTTCCGCTTTTTGTACGTAGCCTGCATGTAGCCGCTTTCCTGTGGGCGTGACATACTTGTCGCGTACGAAAAGCGAATTAGCTGGTTCCCACAGGCTGATGAGTAGACCAGACACATACTTAGGCATACGCATACATTTATCAATATCTTGAGGTATGGAACATTTTATTTTTAGATTAATGTATGTATAGTTGTATTTGTATTTAGATTTATGGAGGTAGGTCTCGAAGGATGTTTAGATATGTTTAGAAACTATTGTGTGTTTTAGCTGTGTATAATAAGGCACAGGCACAGATAATCTCGAACCGTGAATTCAAACTCTGGACGTTTCTTCAGGGGACTGAATCCAGAGTGGCGACTTTTCTTGCTGAGACATGTGTAATGTCTCACCAGTCCCTAAGCCGCCAAGCAAAAACAAAAAGCGAATCACCTACAGCCGTGGAGTTTGGGAGTAGAACACCCAAATCAGATCACGGCAGTAGTGAGAATGATTAGATTAATTATCTAAGCAGCCCTATTTATAGCTATTTTTTAATTGCTGTATCTTTCTTCAAAGCAATACTATATAAACTACATAACCCAATTGTCACTGTCTACCACCCGGGTTCAAACCCATATAATGTTATATCTAATGGATGTTTCATCTTTCACTTCGAATTGTTTTCTTTTGAAGTTTCTCAGCTCAACGTGACCTGTTGTGACAAAGTGATCTGGAACAATCTCTTCTGAAGATGCCCTGATCCGGATTACTCTCGCTATCTGGAATGCTCTCATCACTTTAGTTGTTATTTGGTGTTGTTGTTGTTGTTGTTGTTGTTAAGTTGAGTTATTTAGCTTCGGCGCTGGTCACACGTGGGACATATAGTCGAGGATCGACTCTCCAAATCCCACAAACTCAGGTTTCGAACTCACAACCAATAGCTTTTGCACCACCGTGTTTTAACCACTGTACTATAGGAATGTCCTTCCCTTTGTAGACAGTTAATGGACGTGATTAATTAAGCAAACGAACTCCAAGATTAAGTCGATGTGAGAATTATTTATCTGACCGTCATCTCGGTTTTGAGCATCGTCGTGGTACAACCGATTAAGGGCTGTTCCCATTATCGACTGTGTCTCTAGATTGTTTCATCCATCAATAAAACTCTTCCGCTAATCAGCTCATTCTTTGGACATTTGGAGGTCGCTCGGCCCATTTAGTCTGCTAGGTGCATAAAAGTGGCCGTTAAACATTAATCATCATCATCATCCTTATGGAGCCAGATCACTCACCCACTCCATCAATTTGTTGTCCTACATTGTATGTAGATACACTCGACATGACTAACATAGCTATGATTTTAACACTAGAGGCTGCCTCAATGAATACAACATTGTCAGATGCTAATTGGAAATGATTGGACAACCAATCTTACTCCAGGTAATGTAAACACTAGGTCTTTTATTTTTATACTCTGGGTTAGATAGGAGAGATGAATTTATGATATAGTGACTTTCTAATTGAAGGGAAGTAATGAGTCTGGTTGAGATATGCATTAACTATATGGTTACTTTGTACGGTGAAGAGATACTACTTGCACTGAAGTAAGACATTTATTTTCTTATTCTTTTGTATCACTTATTTGTAAAAGCTAAGATAAGGAAAGCAATTTGCAAAATTGTTTGATGTTGAGTTATTCTGAAGAATGGCATTACCAACCTCCTCCACATTCAATGTTATCTTTGTACTACTTAGCAATAGGTTTTTCAGACTTACCGGATTAAAAAGTAGCCATTAGAAATCCCGCCTCCATACAAATACAAAACACTCCATATTGAATGTAATTATAATTTCGAAATTAACCTAGACTCTTGCATTTATAAGTGACTGAACTCTTTTACAGTCTCAAACGAATGACAATCCTTTATATTGTATAAACCAACGTCTGTTCGAAAACTATCTTTTCTCTTCGAATTAGGTCATATCAATATGTAATTAAAAAATAATAATGAGACATTTAGATCTCCAAAGAAAATAGATAGCTTTTAATCAAGAGAACAATTAACTTTATGATATTTATATTGTCATTATAGGTTTTGGTTATTGGGTATGGCTTGAGTTTAGATAAAAAGTATCCGTATTATCAATAAACATGTCCTTTGGTTAGTGCAATATATTAATAATACAAAAATAAACTACTGTATGTTACATATAACCCATTGTTTATTTGTAGATAGTTACTAGTGTAATCCTAGATGAGGCTAGTTTTTTGGGGTAGGTACAGCCAATAGATTGTGATGTAAATGTAGCCAATGGATTATCAGGATGTCTATGTCGCATCAGTGTAGATATATAGGCAAAACATAGATTGCTCCACAATGGATTCTCCAAGTTTGACATTGAGTCTGATGTCGGATGCCTGTATTGATTCAATATAAAATGACACTGAACCAATATTGGTCCGATGATGTTTAGCTAGATGATTGATTGAGTCGACTGTTAATGAATAATTATGGCATGACGAGAAAGACTATTATCAGCCATAAACAATGTCCCCGTTCGGTGAATTGATAATGGCATTTGTTGAAAGGAGTATTCCCAAGAATATAGAAAGGCATAAAACCTACTTCCATTGGGATCCTTAGTCTTAGGACGCATACACGCACACTACAGACAAATGTAGTAACATCTATATCTCTTCAAATTCGAGGCCAACAGAAACACAACCTATAAAAAGGGATAATGCTTGTAAATAATATTATGTGATATAGATATGAAATAACGCTACTGTATACATCATCGAATAAAATTACTTACTTACTTACTAATAACCAATATATAAACTAAGTTTTATCTGGTGAGTTGCCTGTATAGGATGTCCTTTATTATGACGACTAGGGTGTATATCAGAAGTGTACTATTTGAGTTGATGTAAACATTATAATAGAAATTGATCAATGTACCAGCTACACTCTGAGAATTTTGACGAAATATTTGATCTTCTGGCGTACACAGCGCTAATGAACTCGCGTCTTCTGTGCTGTATATGATAAAGCCATTGTCATGTACAGTGACCAGCTTTAAATCTGTGCTAAAAAAGGCACAACAGTGACCAGGTGGAAAAAGAAATATTTTACGCGAGCTCAATTTAAATATGCAAATAAATCTAGTTATTTATAGGATATAAACATATCGCACCATTTTGTGTTCCTCTGAAGCAATTATTTTAAGATATCGGTAGTTCTAGGTCAAGCTTTATTCGAACTATTAAAAAAACATCAGACTGTTAAAACCTTGGATCCGCATAAAGTTCAGTTTATTTGCAGAGAAACACGTGTACATAATTAAATAATAACGTCTTAAAAGAAGTACATAAATACCTGATGCAGAAAATAGAATTTCTCAATCAAAATGTCACGCGTAATAAGCTAGAAAAAAGGTGTATTTTCCTTGTGAATACCAGACGCGTTATTTATTACCCGTTTAACCACTCTGCAGGTTAATACGCGAAATTATTGTGTGTGTGTGTGTACGTGCGTGAGTGCGTACGTGCGTGTGTGAGTATGTGTATATATATATATATATATATATATATATGTGTCTGTGTGTGTGTGTGTGTGTGTGTGTGCTGTGTGTGTGGTGTGTGTGTGTGTCTGTGTGTGTCTGTGTGTGTGTGGTGTGTGTGTGTGTGTGTGTGTGTGTGTGTTGTGTGTTTGTGTGTGTGTGTGTGTGTGTGTGTGTGTGTGTGTGTGTGTGTGTGTGTGTGTGTGTGTGTGTGTGTGTGTGTGTGTGTGTGTGTTTTAGCTGTGTATAATAAGGCACAGGCACAGTGAATCTCGAACCGTGAATTCAAACTCTGGACGTTTCTTCAGGGGACTGAATCCAGAGTGGCGACTTTTCTTGCTGAGACATGTGTAATGTCTCACCAGTCCCTAAGCCGCCAAGCAAAATCAAAATACGAATCACCTACAGCCGTGGAGTTTGGGTGTAAAACACCCAAGTCAGATCACGGCAGTAGTGAGAATGTTTAGCTTAATTATCTAAGCAGCCCTATTTATAGCTAATCTATTAAACGACTACTATTAAAACTGTTTATCTTAATTACTATTAAAAGACTGACATCTGCGCTGAAGCAGACCGTACTAGCGCGTCATGGCTTCCGTACTGTTTGAACTATGCTATCATTTTCAAACCTGACCTAATTTATGCTATTCTAACTATTGTAGTTCTTAAATGTTATTTATGACAAGCAGATTAGAGCTAATCTTGAATGTCATAGTACAAACTGGACATAACTGGACCTAGGAAAGATAAATCTATTCCCACATACAACCAAGGTGAATTATATATACAAGTAAACTTGTTATGTAAAACACACCAACCGCGCGAACTGTGTCCAATGTGTGTGTGTGTGTGTGTGTATATATGTGGTGTGCGTGTGCGTGTGCGTGTGTGTGTGTGTGTGTGTGTGTGTGTGTGTGTTTTATGTTACATATAATAAAGGCGTGGGCTCAGGTTTTCGTGATGTTTATAATTCTTACAGAATTATGATCAAACGACTACTACCTAAATAGAAAACAAATTTTATATATTAGTACATATATAACGCAGCTATAACTGGAAATAAAGCATATATATCAGTACATATAATATTTATTATGATAATAATTCTAATACCTCCGACAATAGCAGAAATAATAGTATTTTCACTAAGCCCAAAATAGCACGACTAGTTTCGGTTATAAGAAACCTTTATCAAGTGCATGTGTCTAAAGTATTTACTTTGCCAGCAATATTTATACCCGAATTCCCTAGCTAGTTTTAAATTTCAAACCAGAATCTAGAAACTGTTAACCTTTGTAGCCTTTGTCTAGAACGAAGCGCTGTTACTATAATCAAAACAACTGTTTTGATTAGAGTAATTGAAAATAACCAACTTTCCAATTTTTCTTTCATAGCTGTAAAGATACCAAAACACACATATTAATAGTAATTAACTGTGTGTACTGAAATCTAACTGCTGTCAGTAATGAATGTTTGTTGCAGCTTCGGTTGAGATCTACTTCAGGAAATATTGCTTTGTTTTATTGAAGTAATTACTAGGGCTGAGAATTTTTATAATTGGGTTTAAGTTGTTTTACTGGAGATGTGTTAAAAGAAAACCTATTCAGAGCTCCAGGAGACATTGTTAAATATAACGTTTTCCTACATTTTTGCTAGAAACCAAGGAACCAGCTAGATTTTTGTCTTTAGAATAAGCTGTGATAATTCTATATTCATAATCATTCAACACTTCTTTCTGTTGGAGAATTTTATAATGTTTTTTAATTATTCTTGCTGCTATGTTAGCCGTTTTTGAAAATGGTACCACAAATGGGACAACGTCCTCATTTTGTATAGGTTTTATAACATCTTCATATCTTTTCTTATTAAGACCTCCCGGTTCTAATGTATCTAGGGTATCTATCCAAATTTTCCCGAATTAATCTATTTATCTTGTCTTGAGTGTATGAACCTGTAGTAGGTAACTGCTCAATCGGAATTAAATCATAATCTTCTAGAGATGGTTCGGGCAAGTCTTTATTTATCTGTGTATGTTCTAGAAGATGCGTGAATAACGCAGAAGACATCACTTTTGAATTAATCGCAAATCTGTGGCCATTCATACTAACACGAAGTTTGCCATTACTCTCGCCTACATACTGTTCAGAGCAACGTAAACATTCACATATATATATTATGTTAGATGAGCTACAGTTTAAATTGCCTATTATTCCATGTGTTTTATTGGTAACTGTACTTGTGATATTGTGACAAGAACACAATATCTCGCATGATCTACATCTGCTAATCCCACATGGTTTTGAACACCACTGACAGTTTTACTTTTAATATGGCGCAGCCATCTTTTTGAATAATTCCTTTTGCATAATGAATGAGACAATATCTGCCATGTTTCATCAAAATCTGTAATTTTTGAACAAATCCTAAAAAAACGTGAGATCTGAGACTTCAGGATTCCTTGAAAGGTATGTTTAGGGTGAAAGAAATCCTTATGCAAGAGGTGATGAGTGTCTGTCGGTTTAAAGAAGACCTTTGTTAATAATCCATTTTCATTTTCTGGATCTTTAAATATGGTTGTATCCAAGAAATCAATTTTCTGCTTATTTAATGTAGCTTTAAATCTAATCGGTGGTTCGTGATTATTTAAACTATCCAAAAATCCATAGAAAGCCTTTTTTACCGTGGGGCCACAGATAAAAAACATGATCAAAATAACGATAGTATGTATGTGGTTTTAAAGCTGCTTTATATAAGGCCTCCTTCTCAAATTTAGCCATGTATATGTCGGCATAATGAGGAGCCCAATCCCAGCCCATTGAAGTGCCAGTAGCTTGAATATACCATTGCCCGTTAAAGAGAAAATCGTTATTTTTTTATGATAATTCAAGGAGTTGCATTATACCGTCATATAAGGGACCTCGAAATTGAAGTGCTTCACTCACTGCATTGTGTGTGTATGTGTGTATGTGTGTATGTGTGTATGTGTGTGTGTGATGTGTGTGTGTGTGTGTGTGTGTGTGTGTGTGTGTGTGTGTGTGTGTGTGTGTGTGTGTGTGTGTGTGTGTGTGTGTGTGTGTGTGTGTGTGTGTGTGTGTGTGTGTGTGTGTGTGTGTGTGTGTGTGTGCGATAAGCTTTGAATGTTAAACCTTGCATCTGTATGAAGTTCAGTTTATCTGCACAAAAACTAGTGCAGATATTTAAAAAATACAGTTTTAAAAGAAGTAAATACATATTTGATCCGGAAAATAGAACCCTTGAATATTTCTGTCACGCGTAATCAGCATGGACCGATTATTTATTAACTGTGTGACTATTTTAAGGGCCAATCTGCGAGTTTATTAGCTTGAAGACATACACACACATATACAAATACACACAGACGAGCAGACGAACACACACACAAACACACACAAACACACACCTGAATCGAGCACAATCGGATGTCATAGCTATAATTTTTTTAAGTGAACTCACCTTAGGTTGCCTTAAGTCACCTAGAAATAATAATTTAGTTGATCGTAGTTTCTATCCAAGAAGATGTTTCGTTACCTGGTTGTTCAAAATGAATTAATAAATTGATGCACAAATTTATTTCAAAATTACTATATTCCCATATTAATTTGATTTTGATATAATTGCACTCCTATTTAAAAAACGAATTACAATATTTCAATAATACACATGAGGAATTAAATAGCCAGATTAGTTCATCGTGAGTTGAGGTATGTGCTGGATTGAAAAAAGTCTGAGTCATTCATGGATAACAAGGTAAAAACACCCCCAGAACAGCACCAGCTTAATGTGATGGTGTAAAAATCAAACAGTATAATTATATCACATGTCCTACCTTTGGCCAATATGGATCCAACATCTGTACCACTAGGGCCTGCAATAACCAGTATGACATATACCTGGTCGTTATTGAACCATTAGGGAATATTAAGGACCACGGTTGTCAGGACTTAATTGATATTTGGATGATATGGATGACAAAGTTGGTAGAGAATAGATAAAAGATAACAAAGTAATTAATGTATTTGAAATGAACATTTTCCATTTTCCTGGCTAGCACTTTATCCTGAACCACATTATTACTTTGTGGAAAAGTTCATTTCTATTTCCAGACCATTTAGCCTAAAACAACGTCTTTCTGGGAAATTGACTGATTTTATTTCTTTTTTGCAGAAACCTATATTATTATTATTATTAATATTATTATTATTATTATTATTATTATTATTGTTTTATGTTTCTCGCACTCCTTCGTCGTCAATATATTGTTAAATCGTATATAATTTATACTGAACATTCACATACATACATAGAAAAAATCTAGTGTCACAAATTTCCAGATAATGGAAAGAGTACCTCAATTATTTCTCATAGAAAACCTTCTGTATCAAGTAGCATGATGTCTTTTTTGAGGAATAAGAATTAAGTGATTTATATTCTGGATTTTGTTTGAACATTTCCAGTATTTTATATTACTATCAACATAATATTTATGGCATTATCAAATAATTTGGTATATCTGTGGTAATTGATACTTAGCCATGTTCCAACTAAAAATTCACAAATTACATTTCCGGTTTGGTCAGCCTGACATATTGAAACTCCGACATCCGACAAAATCCAGAAGACTATCTTGTGAGTGAGTGAGTGAGTGAGTGAGTGAGTGAGTGAGTGAGTGAGTGAGTGAGTGAGTGAGTGAGTGAGTGAGTGAGTGAGTGAGTGAGTGAGTGAGTGAGTGAGTGAGTGAGTGAGTGAGTGAGTAGAGTGAGTGAGTGAGTGAGTGGTGGTGAGTGAGTGAGTGAGGAGTGAGTGAGTGAGTGAGTGAGTGAGTGTGAGTGAGTGAGTGAGTGAGTGAGTGAGTGAGTGATGAGTGAGGTAAGAGTGAGTGAGGTATGAGTGAGTGAGTGAGTGAGTGAGTGAGTGAGTGAGTGAGTGAGTGAGTGAGTGAGTGAGTGAGTGAGTGAGTGAGTGAGTGAGTGAGAGTGAGTGAGTGAGTGAGTGAGTGAGTGAGTGAGTGAGTGAGTGAGTGAGTGAGTGAGTGAGTGAGTGAGTGAGTGAGTGAGTGAGTGAGTGAGTGAGTGAGTGAGTGAGTGAGTGAGTGAGTGAGTGAGTGAGTGAGCGAGCGAGTGAGCGAGCGAGCGAGCGAGTGAGTGAGATATAAAGCTAGATAGATTCATAAGACTAAAGTTGGGATAAGATTGACGCGAACATTTGAGGGCATCTACAAACGTCAATGTTTAAGCTAAGTACTTGATACAGCTGACAATAATAGTATTGATTACTAATTAGTGACTAAGATTTCCCGTATAGATGCATATACATTTATTTATGCAAATGCAGGAACACATATATACATGCATTAGGTTCTCCACTGGAGACCGTTTAGAACAAAACATATTAAATAGTCATTACTTCAGCAGAAGACATCTTCGGCTAAAGATTAAACGGCATCAGCAATAAAGTATTTCACCGACATCACATTGACAGACGATGATCCAGGTCATTACATCACTAATACTTTAATGATTACATTTTTCGCCCTCGGGTTTCTATGTTCCTTGAAATCTGAACCAATTTTGTTTGTTTTTTTTCCCCTTCAGTAGCTACATCTTCCTACAAAAGACTCATGTATACAGTTGTTGGATATCATGAATGATAATTTGGCTGGATCAGATAGTATGATGATTGTTTGTTTGTTTGTTTGTTTAAACAAAGAAGAGGTGTGTTTGTTGATTGGTTGGTTTGTTAGTTGATTGTTTAATGTACTGCTATGAACCTTATTCGAATCCCCAACTTGGAGGTTTGCATCCCAATTCCACATTTACTGTGATATCAAAGCCACTAGACAACGTACAAGAAATTTGAGTGAAATATCTCAGGATATAGAAAATCTCAAATCATAATTATTTCTATAAAATGCGAAATCCTACTACATTTCTTTCTTTCTGTCTGTGTGTTTTTCTGTCCCTCCGTCTATCTGTCTGTCTGCCTCTCTATATGTCTGCCTGTCTTTATGTCCGACTGTCTATCTGTCTGTCTGTCTGAGTTCCGCAGCTAGAAAAAAAGCCTCGACTTATCCATCATACCACACAGGATACAAGTAAGACATATAAGTCTTCCATTAAATATTCTGGGAAGAACAATGATCTTCCATGTATTATCATCGAAAGCAGATTACAGCTGGCATAGACCTGTGTCTCATTAACATTCAAAGTATTACAATTATACATACATACATACATACATACATACATACATACATACATACATACATACATACATACATACATACATACATACATACATACATACATACATACATACATACATACATACATACATACACATACACACACACACATACACACACACACATACACACACACATACACACACATACACACACACACATACACACACAACACACATACACACACACACACAAATACACACACATACACACACATACACACACATTCAATCCATTTTAACATCCAATCTTTCCAAACATCGATCCGTCTCCTAATGTTTATCCTTCTAGCTCTGACACGCTATTACGCTCTGCTTCAGCGCAGATGTCAGTCTTTTAATAGCAATTAAGATAAACAGTTTTAATAGTAGTCGCTTCATGACGCCTGCCCGTTGTAAAAACTGATCTTTGAAGACAGTGACAATTGGGTTATATGGTTTATATAGTATTGCTTTGAAGTAAGATACAGCAATTGAAAAATAGCTATAAATAGGGCTGCTTAGATAATTAATCTAAACATTCTCACTACTGCCGTGATCTGACTTGGGTGTTCTACTCCCAAACTCCACGGCTGTAGGTGATTCGCTTTTTGTTTTTGCTTGGCGGCTTAGGGACTGGTGAGACATTACACATGTCTCAGCAAGAAAAGTCGCCACTCTGGATTCAGTCCCCTGAAGAAACGTCCAGAGTTTGAATTCACGGTTCGAGATTCTCTGTGCCTGTGCCTTATTATACACAGCTAAAACACACATTGCCCGTGCCAGAGATTGAGGTTCGTGTTTTCTTTTTACCAATTTTGTAATATTTGATATAAAGGGTTAGTGACGAGTAGGTCATAGAATTTATTGGATTTGTATGCTTATGAGGTATTTGACCCTCCAGCAAATATCACAAGGCATATTATGCTGCGGTTGAGATGTTCCTTTTTCTGCGCGTGGAGACTGTATGTTTCCAGGTCCATGCGTTCTAAGAAAAGTTTATCTAGAGCTGTATATTCCGTGCACTATTTGCGTCTTTGGAGGCACGCCGTTTAAGTGTTTGGCCTGGTTATCAAGCATTTAAATGACTGTAGCAGACACAATACGCTCTTAAAGCATGGACTCCTGACTCAAGAATAGAAACACTGCATCGCATCTCGAGCGGTGGCATTGTACACAGCTCGTGTGGTTGGTGTGTTTTATATAACAAGTTTAGTTGTATATATAATTCACCGTAGTTGTTTGTGGGAATAGAATTATCTTTCCTAGGTCCAGTTATGTCCAGTCTGTACTATGACATTCAAGGCTAACTTTAGTCTCCTTGTCATTAATAAAACCCTATATTATAATTATAGTTTGTATAGCAGACATTAGGTCTGATTTGAAAATGTTAATATATAGAACGGCAATTCCGCCATAACGGTCTGCTAAAGCGCCGATGTAATAGTGACGAGTAGGTCATAGTATTTATTGGATTTGTATGTTTATGAGGTATTTGACCCTCCAGCAAATATCACAAGGCATATTATGCTGCGGTTGAGAAAGTTCCGTTTTGGACGTTAGGTCAGGTTTGAAAATGATAGCATAGTTCAAACAGTACGGAAGCTATGACACGCTATTACGCTCTGCTTCAGCGCAGATGTCAGTCTTTTAATAGCAATTAAGATAAACAGTTTTAATAGTAGTCGCTTCATGACGCCTGCCCGTTGTAAAAACTGATCTTTGAAGACAGTGACAATTGGGTTATATGGTTTATATAGTATTGCTTTGAAGAAAGATACAGCAATTGAAAAATAGCTATAAAGAGGGCTGCTTAGATAATTAAGCTAAACATTCTCACTACTGCCGTGATCTGACTTGGGTGTTCTACTCCCAAACTCCACGGCTGTAGGTGATTCGCTTTTTGTTTTTGCTTGGCGGCTTAGGGACTGGTGAGATATTACACATGTCTCAGCAAGAAAAGTCCAACTCTGGATTCAGTCCCCTGATGAAACGTCCAGAGTTTGAATTCACGGTTCGAGATTCTATGTGCCTGTGCCTTATTATACACAGCTAAAACACACATACACACACACATACACAGAGAGACACACAGACACACAGTCGCACACACATACACATACATATACACACACATATATATATGTATATATATATATATATATATATATATATATTCACGATCACACATTTTATTCTTTAATTAATTCAAAACCTTCATATAAATCATCAACTTACATTATTTTAAAATAGTTCATCGTCAAAACGATCATTTCATTCCAATATATTCCATTCAATATTCTCACAAGATCATAATACAAATCTAGAAAGTATTCTCACGGCAAACTAATATACGTAATTGAGACTTTTCATTTACAAGTTAATTAGAAGTGCAAACCGCAACATCGCGAAATAACACAAAAACATGAAGTTAAATTAAAAATATGTTTCTGTGTCTATCTGTATCAAATGTCAAATATATTTAAAAAATCGATAAATATAAATTCTTTCAAATGTTTGATTTTATCTTGAGAGAATTCAACTGATTGGTAATAATATTTTATATAAAATACGTATAAGTACGTATAAATAATATAAATCTTATGAAACGTAGAGGTATATAAACGTATTTTAAAATAACGTAGAATTTAATTATCATGAATGTTTTATACGTTAAAAAATTATTTTATTTATCTCTAATCTGGGTCATGCTATTTTTATCGTTGTCAAACAGGATCACGTGAGCTCATATATTAAGTAATTAAGTGATACTTCTTCAGGAAAATGATGATCTCGTGGTATTCGTGAATTATTCGCTTTTTTACTGAGAATGTTATTTGCATATGCACAAAATAAACTTACTAGTTGTAACTGGAGATCAAATATCACTCTTTAAACTTAAAACCTGTTTTAAAATGCACATCTAAATACTCCACACTGTTATAGAGGTAGTAATCTCGGGCCAGTATTTTTAATATTCTTTTCTAATTATTGAATATTTTGTTGGGAGGATTTCTTCTCCGGTAAACTATTCCATAACGAGAATCGTTTTATACTCAATACAAGATGATCAAACAATCTTATTCGAAATACACGAATTAATTATCAAAAGCCAATGACAAGAATGACAAGAATGCTAGCATTTTAAAGCTAATAGTTTGAATCTGTATATGTTGTTACTATTTAATCTTTACCACTTACTCTTCTAATCGGGTATTTAAGACTTCTCCTTCAATCAAAATTTTACAAAATTCATCAAAATAAGGTGTATCAATTTAGCTACGCAATTACGATTCACTGACTGTTTACAAATAGATTTCATGTAGTTACATAACGTATTGTTTAAGATTTGGTGAAACAGTGGAAGACGAAATACTGAAATGACGGGAAGGAATAAAGGAAAACTAGCGAATTTGCAAGGGAATGGGGATAAATGACAGCTACTAGGTATACATAAGGTTATCCAGAAGACCGCGAAATGCTCGTTTCAGAAAGAAACCCAACACACACCCATTGCTATTTTTCGAATGATTGATCCAGACTTCACCGACAGCATGGTGTTTACGATAAAACTGAAAACAACAAGATGACATTTTTCAATTTGAATAGTTTTAAACCTCAACAAAACGATTTTATTTTAATAAACAAATTAATAAAACGATAAGCATATTACGCTCTGACAATAATAATGATTTTTGTTTCTAATGTCTTTTTTAACGCCAAACGAAATTACTGGTAAACATCACATTAATGTCTATTGACCAATCATCGTGTCATGATTGTGGAATCATTCAGTATTGTTTACAGCAAATAATGTAATTTCATCTGGCGAGCTGCTTTTGTATTATGTCCTTTATTATGACGATCAGATGCGGACTATTTTATTCCATTTGATGTCAACATTATAATAAGAATGTATCAAGGTACCAGCTACACGTCGAGAATCTTGACGAAGTTTGTCATTTTCCGACGTACACAGAGCTAATAAACTCACGTCTTCTTTGTTGTATGTGATAAAAAGATATGGCTGGGTACAGTAACTAGCTTTAATGTTACGCTATAAAAAGCACAACAATGACCAGGTTGAAAAAGGAATATTTTTACAAGGTCGACCTCAATATATCAATGACTCTATATACCTATATGACATAAAAATACAACAGCATCTAACCTTAGCGTTGCATTTTATAATTTGCCAATTGAAAGTCTGTTATAATGTATTAATTTTGTTGTTTTAAGATAAACTATATTAGTATCATTTGTTCCCAGAATTTATAGAAAACACATTTATAAGGTAAATAATGTCTTATCCAAATATATGTAGTGAATGTGAGAATATATTTTTTAGATTTTTATGTCTTTTACAAAATAAAGAAGTCATTATACAATAAATATGTAGAAGGGAGCTACTATGCTAGACACATTATCATTTCTTTTCTCTATCTCTATTATAGGAATTATTAGTCTTGTGAAAATTGGCTTCTGACTTTTTATAATCGAATACAATAAAAAACTATTGTTAGTCGGAAGCATTCGTACTTAATCTGAAATGTCTACATAATAGGTCAATTATTTTTTTCTAAAACTTTAAAAGATATTCTTTTTTTATCAAAGAGATCAAATTACGAAAAACTTTGAACGTTTAAATCTAGTATCCGCATGGAATGCAATGTATCTGCCCCAAAACTGGGGAACATTATTAAACAATTTAGGTTTAAAATAAGTACATAATTATCTGATTCGGAAAATAGAATCCCTGAATATTTCTGTCAGGCGTAATCAGCAAGGACTAACTATTTATTAACTATGTGGCTAAGGTGAAGGCCAATCCGCGAGTTTATTAGCTTGAAGACACATGACGCGCATTCCATCGGGAGGTCATGGGATGTTTGGGTGTTGATTTTCCTTCAATTAGTGTCTATAACCTTCAAAATTTAAAAAATAATCAAATATTTTTGTCATGTATTAACAGCTCATTGGTTTGAACCATGTAGACTAATGACAAATAAGTTGAAAAACAATGAAGATATCAATCTGACGCAATCTCTATGTTGTCATTAGTTAACACCCAATCAATATTTTATTATTTATCTGTATAAATGACACTTTTAATACTGAAGTAAATACAATCGGGTATGATGATAGGATGTCATAGCTTTAGATTTTTAGAGTTAACACATATTAGCTTGCCTTAAGTCACTTAGACATAATAATTTAGAAAAAAAAAAACGGGGAGCATTAAATTATAGCTTCACATATCCTAAATGCCCTTTTTAAGGGTTTCCCTTAATCACCTAGAAATAAAAAATTTAACGCTTATAAAATTAAATAAACAAAAATGCCAATGATCAGCCATATGCCTGTATGAAGAAGTGAAGCCTTTAGCATAGATTTAAATTATTTAATTTGTCCCTGCGCCTGATATGAATTGGGAGATCGTACCACACCCGTGGGGCAACAGTCAGCAGAGATGAGTCCTAGCTGGCGGTGGGGTTTATATATGTCCAATAGTAGTGTTAAATTGTCTTGGTCAAAGTTGTTGGGGCTTTAAATGTTAGAAGGAGAACCCTAAATATAATCCTGTATCTGACTGAAAGCCGATGTAGTGCTCTGAGTATGGAATAATGTGGTCTCTCTTTCTAGTTTTAGTTACAACTCCAGCTGCCATATTTTGTACTCGTTGGAGCTTGGCTAGAGATGGTTTTCTTATGCCAACTAGCAGGGCATTGCAGTTAGTCCAACTGGCTGTGGAGGCGAAAATAAGCAGCCTTACAAATGTGCTTAACAAAGTCGTCCATGGTGAGTTATTGGTCAAACATTGCTCCAAGATTGGGTACTGTTAGTGTTAAAACAATGGGAGCTCCTCCAACCACGACCTGTGATATAGAGTGAATGGATATGTGCAATTTGGATGTCAATATGAGGAACTCGGTCTTATCATCATTGCGTTTAGCTTGTTTTCGACCATCAAGATACGTATATCTATGATAGAGTTTTCAACCTGAGTGAGCATTGATGTTGTATCTTCATGGTCAGTAGGGTCAAACGCCATGCATAGCTGAGTGTCGTTGGCATGGAAATGAACATTTAAACCATGGGTTCGTGCGATGTCACCAATGAGAAGTGTATAGATAGTGAAAATGATGGGTCCTAGGACCGACACCTGGAGGACTCCAAATAGTGGAGTAGTTACAACTGAAGATGCAGCACCTATGCTGACTATTTGACACCTGGATATAATTTCAGCCTTGTAATCACAGTTCCACCAATGCCTAACCGGGTCATTATACCTGACAGCAGTAGATTGTGATCGACGGTGTCAAATGCAGCGGATCAATCTAAAAGAACCAAGATGACAGCCTTCTTATCATCAATCATCATACGGATATAGGTCTGTGCATTTACTAAAGCTGTTTCTGTGCTACTGAACGATCTGTACGCCGGATTTAGGGACGCGTGTAGCTTATTAGCGGTCATATGTTTGGTGATTCGTGTCACAGCACCTCGTTTTATAAATTTGGATAGAAATGAAAGATTTGAGATTAGCCTATAGTTTTTAAGGACATCTGAATCAAGGCTAGGTTTATTTAGAACAGGTTTTACAAGAGCATTTATTCATATCATTGGGAAAA
Organism: Paralvinella palmiformis; assembly: GCA_025642065.1. Lineage (NCBI taxonomy): Eukaryota > Metazoa > Annelida > Polychaeta > Terebellida > Alvinellidae > Paralvinella > Paralvinella palmiformis. The sequence continues at coordinate 26,182 of JAODUP010001274.1, read as the reverse complement.
GTCCCGAGGAGAGAGATTCATTGACTATCTTAGTGATAGTAGGGAGTAAGATGTCAATCTGAGCTTTGAATAGACTGGTATAGCATCTGAGGATTTAATTATTAACTTTCGAATTTCATCCTCAGTAGTAGGATAGAAGCTGCTAAAACTCTATGTCGGAAGCATAGTGATATAACCCAACTGAATTTGGTTTGTGTTCTGTTAAAAATATGTGTCTAGTAACTGCCGAATCATTTCAATTTTGGAATTAAACTATTTGCTGAAGCGACCACCTAATTCCTGTGAGCTGAGAGTGATTGAACGATGTAGGAGCTCATCAACAGTTTTAAACAGGGTGGACTGGTTTCCAGCACAGCTAACTATTTTATCATTGAAGTATTTAACCTTGTCAGAGTTCATCAAATCACAGAAGAGTCGTTTCTTTGCTTGGTACATCTGGCGATGTACAGTTAGACGAGTCCGTGTCCAGAGCCTTTCAAGTTTCTCAAGCTGTTGTTTTGCGTCCTCAATCTGATCTGGGAATCAAGGGATCATTTGGCGAACACGAAATGTATTGCTTTCGAGTTGGGAGTGTTTGTCCAAGAGAGTTCTCAGAGGTGAATTATATTGATACACCATGGCATCGAGTTCTATTGCAGAGTGTCTTAAGATTGCAGTCTCTCGGATGTTTTCAGCTAGACAGTTTTGATCAATTGCTCTGATTTTTCTGAAGGATATTGTTCTGGTCGGTCATGGTGGTTTAGATATATCCAGATGGATGAATGTATATGGGTATATGATCAGATTTCATAGAATGTACAGATGTCATGTGTACAATATTGTCATCTTAGTGAGTAACAGTGAGGTCTATGATATGACCATCATTGTGGGTAGGTTCTGACACATGTTGGACCAGATATTTGGAGACCAAAAGGTCAATAAGTCTTTTTGTGATAGCATTTTCAATGCAATCCCAATTAATATTGTAGTCCCCAACAATAAGTAGTTGTCGAGACATGAGCGAGTAGTGATCTATGAATTCAGCAAAGTCACTGAAGAAATCAGTTCTCTTTGTACTCTTGGTGTACGATGTAGAACTATCAATCGAATAGTAATAGCGTCATGTGTGACCGACACAGGTAGGGCTTCTACAGAAGAACTGGCCAAGTCAACATTTTTGGAGATAGAGAGTATCTCCCTAAATAGTAGGGAAACTCCACCACCGCGTTTCCAACTAGTGACACACATCTTATCTTAACCTATATCCTATAGGTGTAATATCTCCTTTTCCTTTCTCGTCACGGTTACAATAACGGAACCAGTTATCTGTCGTGGCCACAATGTCAAAATGATGGTCTTGTATGTAATCCAAGATTAATCCAGCTTTATTCCGGACTGATTGACAGTTAATAATACACATGTTGAGTGATTTGTCTGGCTTAGAAATATTAAATGGAATAGGTGTCAAGTTGTTCATGTTAACACCACCTTGGGAATTCTCTTTTTCATGACATTCCTTGTTTAGGAGAATGGAATCACCTTTAAAGTCTCTTTTTGTGACATTCCTTGTTTGGGAGAATGGAATCACGTTGCACAATGCTATTATTTGTTGCTGTCACAGTTCTCTGGCTTTTTCCTGGGTGAGGTTTCTTTACTGAGCAGATAATGTAACTCGATGCCAATAGAAATGAGCTGTTCCTATGTGTAAATTAACTCACCCATGGTAATATTGAACACTATGATCACAAAACCAATAATATTGATATATTAATTGGCATATGTCACAACATAAAATCATCCATAATGTCAATGTCTGATAGAATTTCTCCACAAAATACAGACAATCCGGATCAGCGGTTAGAAATACTCCTAATGGGATAATAGGTTTTCATGTACTCCCTCGTAAACATGGAAAGTTTCAGTAAATATCAGGAGCTAACGTTTGTGACAACTTGTTTGTGCACAACATACATACATCATCTGTAGATCGTAATTTCTACCCAATTCCCGTAAGAAGAGAACTTACGTTACCTGGTTGGTTAAAATGAATCCCCTTTTAACATGATAAATCATTATTTGTATGTAGTTCAGCATCCAGTATTTCCTAATCAAAGGGAAAATACGAATACATTAAGTAGGTAATTATAATCTCACCTTAAACGACGCTCCTCTTGAGCTAGGATGGCGCAGTTAGTTAGAGGTTTTGGCTCGTAACCAAAGGGTCGCGGGTTACGTGCTCCGGAACTGCAAAGCAGTCATGACAGCAGGGTTGGGGTCATTACAAGGATCACAATGTATATAACACAAACATGAATGTGATTCTTCATCATTATTTCTTCAGTTACATTATAATGGCGTTATAAACATGCCACAATATTTACATGTTGCTTTATAAGAACCAGACGCACTTTCTAGTATGTTCTTGAAATGAAATTGTACCATTGTACGAAGTTAACTTGTTTTAATATTTCTGAGATCAATATTCACAATAGAGCAAAGGAGCAAGTAATGCATTTGCCATGAATGCACAGGTATTTATAGAGATAACTGAGATTAGTGCCAACTGAAATTAGTGCAAACAGTATCAATGGAATTGTTTAAATATATATTTAGTAACGAAATGCATCATGTGTGGCGTGACTATAGCCAGATAATAAATAGGATAATTAGAATATAGCCAAACCTCCAAATTAGACCACCTCTGTAACTTGACGACCTCTTTAAATCGACCACCTTTTCACAGTCTTAGATTATTGCTATGCTTTAAATTATATTTTTCTTCTATAACTCGGCCACCTCTATAACTCGGCCACCTCTCAACTCCATACTCCGTACTTCGACCTTTGATCTTTGTCCAGTGCCCACGTTGGCCTATATGTGGATCGGGGGCCAAGATATAGCGTTGTTTATGTTCATTAACTCGTGCGATAATTTAATTGAGTGGTTGCCATCCGACTGTTGACCAATTAGGGTCGTTTGAAGTTGTAGTTAAAACGACGGGGTCACAAAGAAACTGTGCACGATTGCTGGTTGTGTGACTGACTAGCTTGGAGTTAACCGTGTGAAATCAACACGAATTAATCTGAAATGCCTGTTTATATGAATTATAATAGAGGCAACATCTGAAGCAGTGTTTCAACAAATTATCCTTTCATGTTCATAGAACAAATAAACTAAAAATGCATCACGGGTATAACTATGACATCAATCGGTCAATGTGTAAATCAGTGATATTGTTATCTTTTGTTTACCAAACCATATGTCTGGTATGATATATCATGGTAAACAATCAAATACAATACCTAGTGTAATCGGGAGAGTAATCGCTCATTGCGATTACATTTACAATATAATTGATTACGATTATATTGGATCTGGAAATGGCGATTACGATTACCTATATTTGAGATCATGTAATCGATTACAATTACCGATTACGATTACCTCAACCCTGCTTGACAGGACGTGATGGATGTATTGTATGCTCCCTCTGGAGTTGAGATGTGTGTTGGATTGAAACAGGTCTATAACACCCCATAAAAACACGGCTTAACGTGGTGCTCTATTAATCAAACATCATTATTATGTAGCATGTCCTACATTTGGCCAATATGGATCCAATATCTGTAACACATGTACCTACAATAACCAGTATGACATATACCTTGTTGTTATTGAACCATTAGGGAATATTAAGGACCACGGTTGTCGAGACTTAATTGATATATGGATGATATGGATGACAAAGTTGGTAGAGAATTGATGAAAGATCAGCAAGTAATTAGTGTATTTAAAATGAACATTTTCCATTTTCCTGGCTAGCACTTTATCCTGAGCCACTTTATTCCTTTGTGAAGTTCATTTCCATTTCCGGACCTTTAGCCTAAAACCAAGTCTTTCTGGGAAGTTGACTCTTTTTTCCCTTTTTTTACAGAAATATATTATTATTATTATAATTATTATTATTATTATTATTATTATTATTATTATTATGGACGTTTTTGTCACTGTTAATGACTCTAACAGCTTAGACTCTTCGAGTGATGAAAAGTGATAATTCACAGAGAAACTAGTCCCTAGATCAATAAAACTAAGGTACCTGTGGAGTCTAAAATTAACACTTATGTTGGTAATAATATATCATTAACTTGAATATTAGTTCAAATATAATGTAATATAACCGTACACAATTTATATTGAGCATTCACTAATTGACATAACTAGTGTCACAAATTTCCAGACAATGCAAATAGTACCTAAATCTTTTTCTTATAGGTATCAATCCATATCAGGTAACATCATATCTTATTTATCCAAGGTGAATTAAGTGATTTATATTCTGGATTGTGTTTTGTCTGTCTGTCTGTCTGTCTGTCTGTCTGTCTGTCTGTCTGTCTGTCTGTCTGTCTGTCTGTCTGTCTGTCTGTCTGTCTGTCTGTCTGTCTGTCTGTCTGTCTGTCTGTTTGTCTGTCTGTATGTCTGTCTGTCTGTATGTCTGTCTGTCTGTCTGTCTGTCAGCCTCGAGTTGTCCATTATACGACTTCTGGTAAATATTAGACCTTCAAGTCATTCATTATAATTGGCAGAGATATGGGGTCCACTATGTCAGCATTTAGGCCATGAAAACAATTGTACGTGTTATATATTATGAATCCATATTTGATACAATCATTAAATCTCACTCATATATAGTGGTCTGTCTGTCTGTCTGTCTGTCTGTCTGTCTGTCTGTATGTCTGTATGTCTGTATGTCTGTATGTCTGTCTGTATGTCTGTATGTATGTATGTCTGTCTGTCTGTCTGTCTGTCTGTCTGTCTGTCTGTCTGTCTGTCTGTCTGTCTGTCTGTCTGTCTGTCTGTCTGTCTGTCTGTCTGTCTGTCTGTCTGTCTGCCTCGAGTTGTCCATTATACGACTTCTGGTAAATACTAGACCTTCAAGTCATTCATTATATCAGAAGGACAATGATCTTTTATGTATTATCATTGAATACAGGTTACAGATGACATAGACCTGTCTCCTATTATTGACTAACAGATTACAATGGCATTGAATCACTGCGGTTCAGACTTTCTGTGAATTAAAGGTCAAGGAGGGATTTCCGGTTTCATCCATTTTGGCCTTCCTCTGTGTCATCACCTGGATATCAGGATACTGAGTTCTGGATATCAGAGATAGAAGGATGGACATTAGCAGACGGATCGATGTTTGAAAAGACTGAATATTAGAATGGAGTGAATGGTATCGCTGACACACTCATACAAACACATACATTATATATATATATATATATATATATATATATATATATATATATATATATATATATATATATATCATAAACGCATTCAGATGTATGTCTGATTAATCAAATACGAAAGAAAAAATTCGATATATTAATAGCTAATTTGCCACAATAATGTCAAAATCGTGAGTATCTGTCTACTTAGGTTAGACAATTAAGCGAGTTTGATAATGTGTGGAAAATAATACATACGTGTGTGTACGTGCGTGCATATATATATGTGTGTGTGTGTGTGTGTGTGTGTGATCATTAACAATCAAAGTATTACAATGACACACACACACACACTTTAGTCTCCTTGTCATTAATAAAACCCTATATTTTAATTATAGTTTGTATAGCAGACATTAGGTCTGATTTGAAAATGTTAATATATAGAACGGCAATTCCGCCATAAAGGTCTGCTAAAGCGCCGATGTAAATTGTTATAATATTGACGAGTAGGTCATAGCATTTATTGGATTTGTATGTTTATGAGGTATTTGACCCTCCAGCAAATATCACAAGGCATATTATGCTGCGGTTGTTGTAGAGTTCCGTTTTCTATGCGTGTAGACCATATTTCCCGGTCCCCACATTGAAGAAATGTTGATCTAGAGCTGCATTATAAGTACTCCTGACGCAGGAATAGAAATACTGCATCGCATCTTGAGCGGTGGCATTGGACACAGCTCGCACGGTTGATGTGTTTTATATAACAACTTTAGTTGAATATAAAATTCACTTTGGTTGTATGTGGGAATAGAATTATCTTTCCTAGGTCCAGTTATATCTAGTTTGTACTATGACATTCAAGATTAGCTCTAATCTGCTTGTCATAAATAACATTTAAGAACTACAATAGTTAGAATAGCAGAAATTAGGTCAGGTTTGAAAATATAACTAGCAAACAGTACGGAAGCATGAGGGCCCCTTTCGGTCTGTTTAGCGCAGATGTGTCTTTTAATGAATTAAGATAAACAGTTTTAATAGTAGCGCTTCTGACGCCTGCCTTTTAAAAAATATCGTTGAAAATGACAATTGGGTTATATAGTTTATATAGTATTGCTTTGAAGAAATATACAGCAATTGAAAAATAGCTATAAATAGGGCTGGTTAGATAATTAAGCTAAAATTCTCACTACTGCCGTGATCTGACTTGGGTGTTCTACTCCCAACTCCACGGCTTGGGGTTCGTTTTTTTTTGTTGCGGGTTAGGGACTGGTGAGACTTAAAATGTCTCAGCAAAAAATCCCACTCTGGATTCAGTCCCCTGATGAAAGTCGTATGTTAATTCCGCAGGCATCTCCATGGGTATTAAGCTGCACGGTTTTTTCCCCTATTATGAGTAATTAGGTTACACTGAAAAGGAAATTTGTTAAATTATTGCTATTTTAATCCCGACGTGTCATTAGTATCGAGATCTCCTGAAATCCGCTTTCTCGACCATGGCAAATAGATCAAGTGGATGGCGCTTTAATTTAATCCCACCACACCTAACTGCATATATTGGGACTAAATTTGGCGTGAATGAACGTTCCTTTTGGGTAACGGAAACTATGATGTTAGCTGTTGGGTTAAATAAACATGTATTTCTCAGGTTTGAAGATATTTCGTTCTAATCCAGTAATAATCCATTGGCAGTATTGTACTTTGTTTTTTTTTTAGTTAATCCTTAGTGAGTCCATACTGGTTAGTTCATTCTCTTTTTTGAAAAAACTGTAATGTTTTTAACACGTAAAAGTATTAAAAAGGGTTAATTTTTACTTAGGTTAGAAAAAACTTCCCCCAACAGTCGGACGTGTAGAAAAATGGTTCATATAGGAGGATTTATTGTTATTCGAACCCAGAATAAAGCTGAGGTCAGCATCTGAGGTCACGAAATGTTTTATATACAGGTTTCTTTTGGACCACAGAAAATTACTGTTGAATGTAAACTGTGGTGTCAAAATAGTTTATGATATGTATGTAGCAAGTCACCATTGAAACACACGCACTTGATGTTTGCTGTGAGCTGTGGTATCAAATGGTATGTTTTTACGTGCTTCCGCTTTTCGTACGTAGCCTGCATGTAGCCGCTTTCCTGTGGGCATGACATATTTGTCGCGTACGAAAAGCGAATTAGCTGGTTCCCACAGGCTGATGAGTAGACCAGACACATGCTTAGGTATACGAACACATCTATCAATATGTGGAGGCATGGAACATTTTATTTTTAAATTAATGTATGTATAGTTGTATTTATATTTAGATTTATGGAGGTAGGTCTCGAAGGACCTATTTGTATTTAGATTTATTGAGGTAGGTCAATGATTTTTAGATATGTTGATGCTCTGTACCTGTTGCCTCTTTATATGTACCCTAAAGCACACACATATACACACACATACACACACACACTTTGTAATAATGTTGTTATACAAAATACGTGAAAGTACGTATAAATAAAATAAATCATACAAATACCTAGACGAATATAAACCTATTTAAAAATAACGTATAATTTATTGCCAGTTTTTCAGTTGATTTAAGCAGCTACTGCCATTATGGGAGGTGAGTGTTTTATAACTTTAAAAAGTGCTATTTTATCGATTTTGTTGAGTATCACGTATGTTCATATATTTATTAATTAACTAATACTTCTTGAGAAAAAAGATAAATTGTGTGTTTTTACTTAGAATATAATTTGCACATGCACAAAATAAACTTACTAATTGCAATTACAGATAACGTATTACTTACCAAAAGAGATATTATTAAGAAGAATATTAGTAAGTTGAGATGATAATTTTAATATTGCATAAAAAAGATTAATATTTATAGTTGAATGGACTATGATACTACATGAAAAACAAGAACTAATACTAATAGTAATATTACCTCAAATACTGTAAATACTACTACTACTAGTATTACTATTATTATTATTACTGTTACTAATGCTACTGTTGCTACTACTAGTAACACTACTATCACCGTTACTATAACTAAACAGCTACACTACTACAACTACTACTACTGCAACTAAGACGATCATATCACCACCAGTAATACTAAAAATACTACTACTATTTTAGCAACTACAAGACCCAAAGGCATTACAGGCCGCCATAAACGTGCTACAGAGATGGGAGACGATCTGGTCTAATCAGTTCCATGCCACTAAGTACCCCATTAAAATGTTTGTAGGTAGACCTAATCACTGGCACCAAACTGTACAACATTTAGGTTGATATGTACTGACTTGTTAAGAAATTATTTTTATATAAATAACGTCCTACAACACATATACATGGGAACGTAATGCACTTCTCTCAACGAAAATTGACCCCCAAAAAAGGATCAACACATAATATTGAAATTTTGGCTAAGCAATCAAATGAAATATTTAAATTAACAAGTAGAAAACAATAAGCATTTGGCGGTTTGACAATAATAATATTTTTGTTATCGATTTTTAACGCCAAACGAAATTAAAGGTAAATATAACTTTACAGTAGGATCCATTGTTGTCTACTGACCAATCATCGTGTTATGATTGTGAGATCATTCAGGATTGTGTTTATGACAAATGATATGAGTTTCAGTTGAAGAGCTGCCCCTATCGGATGTCCTTTATTTTAAAAACGTGGGGATATATATAGATGAGGATTGTTTTATTTTATTTGATGTAAACATTATAAAAGAAATGTATCAATGTAGCAGCTACATGGCGAGAATCTTGACAAAGTCTGTCATTTTCCGGCGTACACAGAGCTAATGAACTCGTGTCCTCTTTGTTGTATGTGATAAACACATGGCTGGGTACAGTAGCTAGCTTTAATCTTACGCTATAAAAGCACAACAATGCCCGGGTAGACAAAAGAATATTTCTCACAAGGTCGACCTCAATATGTCATTGACTCTATATACCCATATGATATAAACATACAGCTACATCTCGCCTTATAGGTGGATTTTATCATTATGTTAATTTTGTTGCTTTAATATTAGTTGATGTACAATGAAATATCAAAATCACGCAATCTCTATGATGTCATTAGTTAACACCTCGGTCAAAAATGTATTATATATCGTCATAAATGAGACTTTCAATTCTGAATCGAACACAATTGGGTACAATGATAGGATGTCATAGCTTTAGAATTTTAAATTGAACACATATTAAGTAACCTAGAAATAATAATTTAGTAAATCGTGATTTCTACCCATTTTCTCCAAGAAGAAAGTTATGTTACCTGGTTGGCTATGAACGCATGGACAACTATATTTCCAAATAACTATATTCTCATGTTAATTTATTTTTTATAAATAGAATACACTACTTAAAAATAAACATTTACAATATTTGAATAATAAAAACAAGGGATGATTTTTTATACACAACTAAAGAGCCAGATTTGTCCATTCTGCTGTATTTGTTAATACAAATAACTTATTACCATGTTAATTTCATTACTTGTATATAGTTCATCATCCAGTATTTCCTAATTAAAGAGAAAAGACGAATGCATTAATTAGATAACTATAATATCCCTGAAGAGACACTCCTCTTGAGCTGCGATGGCGCAGTTAGTTAGAACGTTGGATTCGTAACATAAAACTCGCGGGTTAGATGTTTCAGAACTATCAGGTTGTCGTGACAGGACGTGAGGGCTATGTGTCTGAGTAAGGTTTTTAGGCAGCATCCGTTGTATGCTCTCTCGGGAGTTGAGATGTGTTCTTGATTGAAACTGGTTTGAGTCATGGATAATAAGGTAAATCACCCCAGAAGAGCACAGCTGAACATCAATATCATAATTATATTCATCTTTAATCAACCTAAATCAATCTATTCAGACCACACAACAGGATCCAAGAACTGGTTCTAGACTAGCACTGAAGTTGGACATAATCTACCCCATGACAGTCTGGCCGACATCCAACTCAGACGACTACGTTTCTGGTCATACATACGAAACTTCACCCGTCCATCATCCCTAACACCCTGCCTTCACTGTCAAGAAGCATACCATCCGGTACATTATCTGTCAACATTTCGACCAGATATCATCACCCCACTTCTCCTTAAAGACCCCTGTAAACACCACCAACAACAATAAAGATCCAACAGAATTCAACACCAAGTGGTTGTGCCCATAAGGCGACAGCCAGGGACCTCTACCTAAAATTTCAACATGGAACAAATAATGGGGCAAACGACATTCAAGCGAAGTGAAAAATGAAACATCCGTCATACATTACCACACCTGGATTTGAACACAGTTGATAGAGGTCTGTGTTCCGATCTTAGCAGATACCCAATGAAAACACCTGTACGCATTAATATGTTATGTATTATATATATATATATGAACTTTGTCGGGATAGCATTTCTCCAGAGATAAAGAGCTATTACAATAGATGAAACAGACTAGGATCAATTCGCCTATGTAATCACAAAGCGTATAGTTCTGGAGTATAGATACTATACTATGATCCAGATGATAATAATCATGATCCGAACGCGTTTCGTCGTACACCTAAACACCAACGGGTGTATAATGGCGTAGTAACGTTCCATCGAGATAATGCTCAATGTGAGAACTGAAACCGAAACCGAGATGATCTCTGAAATTTACAACATGAGAAAATTACTGGTTTCTATTGGAACGCATCTAGCTTATTAAACGCTCTGATAATATTAAAATAATTTAAAGTACATAACCAAACCGGAAACCAAAAACACACCTAAATACAGTCAGGTCAGAAGAGATAAAAAACGAAACTGTGAGTCTTGATGATACATGTATATTTTATTCCTGGTCAGTTTTGAGTTTATACGAGATCATTCACAGATCCATCTCAGCCTGAATCCAAAAGTACCGGATACTAATAGATACTGTTTAAACACACACACACACCCCTCCAACCTACTCACT
>JAODUP010001274.1:0-10000 GCA_025642065.1 Paralvinella palmiformis | reverse complement strand
CAAGGTTTTATTAATAACTTATAAATATATTAATGATATGGCGCCAGAATACAGATATTAGAAATTCGTCGTCTCTTCAAATGTTTTAAGCTGTTCTAAAAACACACCTGTTCATGGTCGCTTTCACAGATAAATTATTATTATCTTTTAAATCACTCACATCATTTGTACAACGCCTTTCAATGGCTCTTGCTAGTAAGGGCGCTTTATTAAATATATAATATTATTATTATTATTATCTTGGGAGAATCCAACTTGTAATATTTTGATTACAACAAATACATAGAAGTACGTATAAATAATATAAATCAAACTTAGCCGTAGATGTATATATACGTGTTATAAAAAACGTAGTAATTAAAACCATTGTTTGAGTTGATTGATGTAAGCAGGTATTGCCATTATGGGGGATGAATGTTTATACTTTATAAAAACATTCATTATTGATCTCTCATCTGGATCATGTTATTCTTACGGGTGTCTTAGAGTATCACGTGAGTTGATATATGTTGTAATTAATTTATACTTATTAAGATAAAGGATGATCTCGTGATATTAATTAATTAGTCGTGTTTTACTCAGAATACTATTCGCACATGAACAAAATATACTTGCTCATTGTAATTGTAGATAAAATATTACTAATTGTATCTAAGAAATATCGATAATAAAAATATTCGTAACTTGGGATCATAATTGTAGTGTTACAAAAGAAGGATTAATATATATGGTTGACTGAATGTTGAGACAACAACACGAACAAAAATAACAACAACAACTACTACTACTACTACTACTACTACATCATCATCATCAATAACAACAATTAACATTAATAATAATAATAATAATAATAATAATAATAATAATAATGCTTAAAAATGTCGAATATGTATTAAAAAGACAACTATACTCTGGTGTCTCAGATAAATAGATTTCAAATGTTCGTTCAAGTTACACTGATTGGTGTCTCAGTTATTTGTGTTGATTATTAATGATCAAGTTTTCCCCCAATTTCATACTGTATTGCTAGCCATATTTACTTTTATCATTATCAACTCAGAGGGCCAGGTAGCACTTTAAGCCGACAAAAACGTCCTACAGAGATGGAAGATGCTGAAGTCTACTGAGTTTCATTCCACCAAATAACTCACTGTTATGTCTATAAGTAGACGTAACCACTGAGACACCAAACTGTGTAACATTTCATTGAGATATTTGGGATTTAGCTGTGTGCTGACTTATGGGACTCAAGATTTCTATTGAATTAAACAGTCAGTACGTTTGTTAAAAGGCCCAAACGGGAAAACCTAAAAGTACCATCTTTCCTTCGTAATTTATTTCTCTCCTATCTAAATCAGAAGGTAAACCACGAAGAGTTTAACTTAGCTAGATCATGATTAGTGACCTGATAATCTCCAATTAGCACCTGACAATGACTATTCACTGAGACAACAGTGTTACACTGTAGCCTTCAGTGTTAAGTTCATAGCTGTGCTAGGGATGTCGAGTGTATTGATACACAATATAGGATAATACATTGATAGAATGAGTCCGTCTTCTGGCTGTTTCAGGAAAGATTCAATATAAATGTGTGACCCAACTACAACAATATAATTACCGGAATACCAGATTGGGGAATTATTTCTCTATCAGAGTGATTTTAGTAAAGTACAAGAAAACATTCTGTACACAAATCTTTGATGAAAAATGTCAAATATTCTGATTATTTAATGTTACCGGAGAAACGTGACGGACATCGCTGAATATACATCAGATTATATTGACGCGGTTAATGGTTAATTTGAACATCTTTAATTAATTAGTAAACTGTTATTTACGTAACTAAACATGAACAGAGAGTATATGTACCGATATAAATCATCTAGTTTCAATATTTGAGAAGAACGAAATAATGGGTCAGTATGGATGTTAAAAGCAGCTTTATGTATGGTGTGTATTGCCCGTTTCTAGGGTATTTTTGTTTTCCTGAGAATAGTTTGCTTGGCAATTCTCCTTACCACTATCCCATAGAAACGATGAGGGCGATTTAGGGAAATAGAGATTCCTTAGTTTAGTATGAGATGATATAAGCTAATATGTGTTTAGCAAACATAGCACGAACTATCTCTAGTGATTCCAAGAAACTTACTAAATGATTCGACCCAATCATTATCAATACATATTTACAAAGGTTCTAGATTTAGTTTTAGGTCAGATGACTATATATTTAGTTTTCTTTGCGTTAAGAGATAACTTGTTAGCACACAACCTCATGTAAATGTTGTTAATCTCCGTATTGGCAATATCATAAAGAGTGTCTAAATCAGAGTTAGATATATGTATAATAATGCGTCACCCGCAAAAGATAAGATAGTACTTCCACTTACTTTGTTAATGTCATTTAGATAGACCAGAAAAGGTAGGGGATCAATGATTGATCCTTGGGGTGACTCCAACAAGATATATGTTCACGAGAGGAACTAAAGTTCTCAGTATCAACGTACTGAGATCTATTTGAAAGATAATCCTCGAGCCAAGTGTTGACAACTCCTCGAATACCATAAGTATTTAATTTGTGGAATAAAGTGTCGTAATTTATCACCTCAAAAGCTTTGGATAAATCACATAGAATCGCGAAGGTGTATTCTGGATTATGTTTATTGTTTGCTTCTGTACAGTAGTAGAGAAAGTGGATGATAGCTTTGCTCTGAATCGATGCTGGTCTTTATACAATATATATTTCATTTCGAGAAAAGACATAACCTCATCATGCATAGATTTTTCAAGTAACTATAAGAATGTGGTAAGAAGAATAACTGGACAATAGTTATTGATTGAGCTCGGATCAGAAGACTTAAAAATTGGAATTACTTAATTTCATGTTTTAATAATTTAGTTGATATTTCATTATGGCAATAACTCATTTTGTAGTGGAATCTATTGACTGTATACTTCATCAGAGGTTGTTAATGGGTCAATAAGCATATTACGCAAAATGGGGTTCGACAGGTATTCGGTGTAATTCGAATAGATCGATGACACATTTTGTGTATTTTAAACCAAATTATTAAAAGTATTCAGCAAATATTTTGATTTGTTACTAAACAGTTGGTCCTCAAAACAATTCACCAAGAAAATATGATTTAACGTTCTGCTTACCGTTAATATTCCTAAAAATTCACCGATTTTGTTTCTTATTGTATTTAATTTCTTGAATAATATCATTATAATAATTAATTGCCTATTTAAACTACATTTATTTTCGTTCGATCGGTTTATGTAATTTCTTACTCAGGAGTTTAGCTCTCGTGTGTGCTAAAGAAAATAGGCCAGATGTGAACCATGATTCCCTTTTTATATATTTCTGGTTAATGCTAACAGATTTTAGTGGGAATGCATCATCAACGACAGCTTTATACTTCCTAATAAAATAAATAAAAGCCTCATTGGGACACTCAATTTATGAAATGTTCCTAAAATCTGTTATTCCTAAGTATGAATTAAATTTGGTTAAATTATGTTCTGTGTAAAACCTAGACCACGTGTATTTGATACATGTTGCTTCAAACCTATTCCTGATGGAAAAAAGTACCAAAATGGTCATCTACATTAGAAATGATAATCATTGATAAAGAGTGTATATATGTATATATCTATGTATGTACCTATGTCTTTATATATGTATTATCATTTAGTTAAGATTTCATATTCGGTTATGTAAATGTTTAATTCAAGTATCACATTCATTCATCAAGATATGACATTAAGATACACATATTTAGTTATTATGCAGGTATGCGCATAAGTCCATCCACGCATTAAGTACTGTTTGAGCACAAATACCCTTACACACAAGTAAACGTACACACACTTACACACACACCCACACACACACAACTGCACATACGTACATACATAGACAGACAAAATCCGTTTTATTCATATCTGTCAGACAAATAATCACCTTGTAACATTTATTACAGCACTTTTACTTTGTATGATATGATCTTGACACCAGCGACTAACGATTAACGACGTGTTATGGCGGCGACAGTGGTGGCGGCCATGTTTAATCGTATTGGTCGTTTCCGGTCAGAATTTTCAACGTATAATGTTCCGTCTCCGTGCTGGCATTCGTATATCGATAACAATATCCGGCATCGGCATGATATCTTCCCGGTCTGCGGTCTGCCCTCCTCGGGAGTACTGTCTGATGAAAACAGCAACAACACGTCTGTACGAAGCCCTTCTGAAATCTAGCTGCAATAGGTACAGAACAAGTCTTCAATGTGCTATCGCAGACTATTTAGAAGACAGGACAATGAAGAAGATCTGAGGGTGTTTATTGGAATGGTGTAGACTATGAGTCGTCTCCCAGAATATTCGGCCCACACAACTCTGGTCCTCCCCCGAACGTCTTCTGACGCCTCTAAACGAACGCAGGTACCTCTGGTTGGATGGGAGCCCAAATAGCCAATACTAGGCCTGTGGGGTGACGCATACGAGGAGACATAGAGAGAGGAATGTCTCACTTTGGTGCCACAACTCAGCACACTTTGGAACGCCTTGCTAACCTTTCCTGAAAAATAAGCAAACCAAGGGAGCTAAGAATCAGAAGCTCAGACAAGCGACTGTGTCCTGGAAGGCAATTGGTGACAGTTTCTACTGATATCTTAATCTAAGTGTTTATTCATCATGGGAAGGTGATGTATGGAATTCGTGATAAATTAAACAATACTACCTTTTGTTAGTTATGTGTTTATAATATTTGGGGAGAGATGGCAGCTGACGTTTGATAAATGCGACCACTAGTAGACAGTATAATATCAGCTCTGGGATATGATTATGATATTGCTATGATAATACACATCTTCATGATAACACACATCGTCATGATAATAAACACTGCCATGATATCGTAACAATGTCATGATAGTCTAGATAGACACGAACTAGCTCTGGTAATCATTTGACATTTTATCACGGATAATTAACACAATTACGTAGTAGTTGCTGTTCAATTACAGTATTTATTCTTAACATTGTTATTTACTATTTACATGATTGTGCAATGACACAAACAAAGACGCTGGTATACAGGTAGATAAACAATGTATGTGATTATTACGAAGGTCAACTGAAGATGTGTATGTTCATTTCTTGAACTATAAATATAAACCCAACTTGAAGAAAAGCACAACACATTTACAATAATCAATATTTATATAATTATCGTGATTCATCTCGTCATTAACTGTAATAAATACTCCCCATTAATAAAGTGGCAAAATGGATGTTTACTTTGTCTCCCAGCTGCACTTTTGCATATCTGGAAATTGATTTTAAAACATCATAATCAACTATTTACCTAAAATTGATATGACGGATAAGAAGTCATTATAGGAGTTTCAAGACACTCACAGATGTCATATCTCCCAATTCTACATACATTAAAGATTTTAGTTTAACATATCTGGCAAAACTAACCCCCCCCCAATAACAAATTATTGTTATTATTATTATTATTAGTAGTAGTAGTAGTAGTGTGGTTGTTGTTGTAGTAGTAGTAGTAGTAGTAGTAGTAGTAGTAGTAGTAGTAGTAGTAGTAGTAGTAGTAGTATCATCATCATAATCATCATTAACATTATTATTATTATTATTATTATTATCATCATCATCATCATCATTTTTAATTAATTACTTAATTAGTGCGTTGCTAAATACACAATTACAGTGTTATCTAGTTAACACAGAGAAATTCCCCATGCATTTCTATTCCAAACTTTTCCATTCCATCGACTTGTCAATATATATTCTAGTTCAATTCTGACAAAAAAATCTTTATAGTAAACGAGAATTAAGCTGTTCAAGAATTTAAAAACAATATAGATTATTAATTAAGGAACAAACATTACATGTTGAATTATTGTTATCTTGGCTGAAATAAAATCAGCATTTATAAATCGTTGATGTCCATATGGAACAATATCACTCAAACGATAGCGTGTTAATCTTAGTTAACTATGTGGAGCACAAGAAGATAAGAGTTCATTATTCGACTCCATATAAATCCAAAACGCGTGTTTTCCTTATATAGTTAATTATTCGACCATAATATACCATTTTTATAGGTCCGGTCATCACGGGTTTAATATCCATTTTTATTATTTGATGAGATTTTTAATGTGGATGTGTTTTTTTTCTAATTAATTGGTGGCATCGAAGTTTGTATAAGTCTTTATGTATGCCTATATGTTTATGCACCTCTGTGTACATATATACGTAGAATGGTGTCACAGAGGATATTGTTGATAAGGTGTTCTTTTGTGACGTGATCAAGTCTAACCAATGAGGCGAATGATGCTGGCTTATATTGTAGCCATAGAGAAGCCATGTAAGTTATAGCTGAATACCAAATAGCTGCAGGGATTAGAGGTTGTAATTTCGTGAAGGAATGGTGCTCATGAGATATGTTATTGTGAAATTTTGCTCTTTTGGTGTTGTTAACCATACAACGCAATTTTATCTCCAATGGTCTGTGGTTTAATTATTTGTAGATATTAATGATCGTTCTCGAAAAGGTGTCGGAGAATAAGAGACGACTCAGGTCAGTTGTCACTGGGTGAAGATACGAGAAATATTTTGTTGTTGTTTCAGAGTCGAGTTAGACGACAACAGTTTAATTGATTCACTAAGCATATTTACTCGCCCAATGCTGTATGTATAATATTAATGTATCTATGCTAAATAATCTCTGTACATTTTGTCTATTTAATCTGCTTAAAATTATAAAACGCTAAAACTACTTTATTATCGCTCAATCGCACCTGTTGTCAGTAATTGGTTGCTGGATGTGTCGGTTTAATGGGTAGTGTGGCTTTAATAGAGCGTGTTAACCCTTTGTGTGACCAATACAGCAGTAAACTCAGGTTTCGAACAATATCGTATTTTTCAGATTAATCCGTACCGCATGCCGTACACAACTATATTCATAGATCGTCGACATCGAAATCAGATATTATATTTATAAAGTCAATTCGTGTCAACTATATCTGTGTGGAAAAGTATGTCAAGCTGCGGCTATATAGTGTTGTTTGTGACTGCGTATATTACATAGTGAGTGGATAGCTTTTTCATTATTGTGAATAAACAGTTTCTTTATTAAATCTGTAATAAGAAGTGGACATTACAGATGCTACTTTTTCAACATGGAAAGCAGAATGGGCCGATTGGCATTCTAGCGAAGTGAAAAGTGAAACATCCATCACAATTGGCAGAGGTCTGGGGTCCTCTATGTTAGCATTTAGGCCATGAAAACAATTGTACGTGTTATATATTATGAATCCATATTTGATACTATCATTAAGTCTCACTCATATATAGTGGTCTGTCTGTCTGTCTGTCTGTCTGTCTGTCTGTCTGTCTGTCTGTCTGTCTGTCTGTCTGTCTGTCTGTCTGTCTGTCTGTCTGTCTGTCTGTCTGTCTGTCTGTCTGTCTGTCTGTCTGTCTGTCTGTCTGTCTGTCTGTCTGTCTGTCTGTCTGTCTGTCAGCCTCGAGTTGTCCATTATACGACTTCTGGTAAATATTAGACCTTCAAGTCATTCATTATATCAGAAGGACAATGATCTTTTATGTATTATCATTGAATACAGGTTACAGATGACATAGACCTGTCTCCCATTACTGACTAACATATTACAATGGCATTAAATCACTGCGGTTCAAACTTTCTGTGAATTAAAGATCATAGAGGATTTCCGGATTCATCCATTTTGGCCTTCCTCTGTGTCATCACCTGGATATCAGGATGCTGAGTTCTGGATATCAGAGATAGAAGGATGGACATTAGCAGACGGATCGATGTTTGAAAAGACTGAATATTAGAATGGAGTGAATGGTATCGCTGACACACTCATACAAACACATACATTATATATATATATATATATATATATATATATATATATATATATATATATATATATATATATAATAAACGCATTCAGATGTATGTCTGATTAATCAAATACGAAAGAAAAAATTCGATATATTAATAGCTAATTTGCCACAATAATGTCAACATCGTGGGTATCTGTCTACTTAGGTTAGACAATTAAGCGAGTTTGATAATGTGTGGAAAAAAATACATACGTGTGTGTACGTGCGTGCGTGCGTACGTGCGTGTGTGAGTATGTGTGTATGTGTGTGTGTGGGGGGGGGTAATGCTTTACATTTACTACTTGACATGTAACACAAACCATTTTTAACATTTAACTGTTTGAATAAGATGCTAAAATATGGTACTTTTATAACCTAACTGTTGACAGTTGTTTATGGTCTTTAGCCAGGAGTTGAAACTACCCATCTTTGTGGAGCAATCATTTCATTATTCAGATTCAAATTGAAAATTATTCTCTAAAGCTAACTATGGGCTTAGTACATATACCATTCATCATGCATGTATGTCGTTTCGGGGTGGAAGAGGGTTTGCATATATCTGACCTCCGATACATTTTTCGAGTGGCTTGTTCTTCAGTCTATATACTTTGATGTACAAGGGTCTAAATACCTTAGATTTAGAGGATCTGGTCAATTTTCCATTTATGAGACTTTCAGTGAAGTTTAGATATATTAGGTTCCCAATGAGTATTTAACAAAGTGGCTTAGATCAGGTAGGCATCACTGGCCCGGATTAGGTAACACACGACCATAGCGCTTAAAATACCACCTACAGCTGATGGCCAGATTTAGGTTAATTTAATTTTCTTGGTGAGAAAAATTGAATTAGTCATCTTGAATAATGAGTTAGAAAAATAAAGTGGCATATATATATATATATATATATATATATATATATATATATATATATAATTTCTTAATCATAAAAACCTTCACACACATACAACACACACACACAAACTTATTATCTAAGCGATTGTGAATCTTCTCATCAGTCACCATTTTACAATATTTAAAAATATATCATCGTTAACATGACAAACTGTCCTTCCAAATATTATCTCTGGGTGTTTACCCAAGATCCTTGAAAGCTATCCTTGTACACCATTAATAAAATAAAACACTATGGACTGTAATATTCTAAACAAATCTAAAGTTATAGAAAGGACCGTTGCTTTCCATCTAAGCAAATATTTAATCATTAATAACCTTAATGAATCACTACAGTCTGCCTATGAAAGTGGTCATAGCACTGAAACAGCGTTGGTTCGGGTGAAAAGTATAATATGATGTCAATTGATCAAGCTAAGCCAGTAATACTTGTTCTTCTGGACCTGTCTGCTGCATTTGATAAAGTTGACCATAATGTACTTTTCTCTACGTTAAAAAACAGGTTTGGTCTGTCAGGTAGAGTAGATGAATGGTTTCGATCCTATCTGGAACAATGTTCCCAGAGAGTGTATGTTCATGTTATTTTATCTGACCTTCAGTATTTGTTCAGTTCTTCTGGTTTTAACAATGTATACCCGTCCTTTTGGAATCATTCCGCAGCGATATGGTGTTAAATATCACGTGTTTGCTGATGACACACAGCTGTATATATCACTGGATCCTGACAATGAGTTAATGTTCTCCTCTTCCTTGAAGAATTTAGAACATTGTATTGCTAATATTCTGATATGGATGACTCAAAATCTTCTAAAACTAAATGATAATAAAACAAATATTTTATATTTGGCATCACCACATTGTGTTAAATCCGTAAAGACACCAGTATTACAGATGGGTGCATCTTTGATTACCCCTAATGGGTCAGTAAAAATTCTAAGGGTTATTTTGACCAATGTATTAACATGTATGAACATGTCACATCACTATGCCGAGCTGCCTACTACCATCTTAAGAACATCCACTGTTTAAAAGCATTCTTGACAAAGAATCACTTGTAACTATAGTCCATACCTTTATTACATCTCGTAGAGAGTATTGTAATTCCCTGATATATGGCATATCTGATGTTAACATTAATCGGCTTCAG
>JAODUP010001273.1:0-75376 GCA_025642065.1 Paralvinella palmiformis | reverse complement strand
TACCTACGTTCAATATTTAGAACAGGCAAAACAAAATTAATCCACAAATTAATTTACCATTTTAGTTTTTAATTCAGAAATATTTTTTCCATGATAATCCTACTTGGAATATAAACTACTCATAGTACCTACTCATGGTAAGATGTATCAGACAAAAAAAGAGTCAGGGAAAAAACGGAATTGATAAATTTATGTGTGATTGGAATTGACAAAATGGAATTGTCTGGTTCAAACCGTTGTTATTTAATTTTAGTATTTTAATTATTCCAATAGACAATAAATACATTAGTACTTAACTGGATGAATACATTAGATACTGGTGAGTGCTTTACATCCAGAAACTCTGTTAAAAGAGGGTGATCTATAATTAACTTTAAAAATTCAGCGGCCTACCTTTCTTTTACCTTAAAGTCCACTTTACCACCGTCAGATGGTTCATTTTTTGCAAATGCTTTTTTTAAGCTGGGTATTACAATCATAACTCTCACATGATCACTTTCATCATCACATGCCACTGAAACAGAGAAAAAGCTATACGAATTAATAAGACCCACTTTAGATTTTTGTCATTTCCCCCAGTAATAAATACCACTAGTAAATAGGAAGAACAAAAACATGCTGGGTAAAACCTTGAAGTGGGAAAAGTATGAGAAAAATCTATAAATGTCATTTGTACCACATTCATAGCAGATAATGAATAAATATAAATACTATGAATATAACCAGACTGTTTATAACAAGACGTGTTACTTGACGTTTTAACATGACGTCCCATTTTGAATTTGGGTGCAGTGATCCTAGTGGCTGGACGTACCATGCCACAGACAGCTGCCTTTGTTTACACGTCATCTAATGGCAGTGGTTCATTCTGCGCAAGCTTTCAGCAGCAGTAACAGGAAAAGTGTACATAAAGATAGACTTTTTCTTTTGTTTCCCGAAAGCTAGTGAAAAATTATATATGATCTGGCTTTTTAAAGTAAAGAATATGTTTTAAATAAGCATAACAATTTGAAGTAGACACACCCCCACTTGACATGACCCCGAGCGACACCCACCTGTACTTACATGACCTTAAGAAAATCAATATCCTTAAGCCTAACTTACCGCAAATAAGGGGTCTGAACAAAACTGAATGGAATTAGTGTGATGACCCATGATCACTAAGAGATATCTTGATGTTTGAGGTTAACAATGTCAGCCAAGCAGTAGGCTCAAGATCTATCTAGATCTATATTTGTTTCTAACAAAATCTTGTTTTTATGTGTTTCATATATGATACACAACTAGGTATGTTGTAGACATTTTAATTTAACATCCACCATGATATTATTTATACTATTTGTGTAATATAGGATGCGCTGAATATTTCTCACAACTATTCATACGAATGGTTGTGAGAAATAAAATCATTCTGTTCACTTAATTTGAAATGGTAACTGGTCATTTCACAGCTGATCAGAAATAAAATTCACATTCTGGTTTGTGTAAGTGCCAGTTTTAATAAATCACTTTGTCCATTCATGACTAAGGTCTGTGTAATGACACTTTTGACAGATCACTTACAAATACAATAGATCTAAAAATTGCAAACATAACAACTGTCAATGTTCACCACAAAAGTATTTTACTTCTAATTAACACAAACATTTTTAATATTCCATGTAGATTCCATGTGCTTTTATTTACTGTAATTTAGACAACTGGCCAATCGGGAGAGAGTATTTGAGTCACATGATCATCATAATGCAAATGGTTGTTTACCAGCCAAGATCACCAGCTGACCAAAATCTCTCCCACCATTCAAGCTTGGTTCTTATATTCAATAAATATTTATAAATATGACATCTGAAATGATTAAGGCAATAGATTTTAGCATTATTTCAGATCTGGAAACTATCGTCTGATAAATCTTTTTCATTTATCAAGGCTATTTTCTGCTGAAAATCGATCCAAAATGCATCCTATAACTGGGAACAATGCTATTTAGAGACTGTTGGTGAGGTATCGACGTGGGTGTTTTAAACTATGATACTTTCTACCATGAAGAGCTCCAAACCAGCGGAAAATATTTCTACAGAAAACGAGCTTGACACTGCTGCATATTTTGCCTCAAAATGCTGGTAGCCTGGCTGGGCTAATGTCTTAGAATACTCGCTAGCCCGAAGACAAAATCCACACATCCCAGGCATGTGGGCTACCGATTTCTCTGGCCCTGACAGTGTGCAAAGAGGAAGTGCTAGAGCTTTAGCTACACCCAACAGCAATATTCATAGAGATATCTTGATCAGTGAAATTGGAGGTTAATCTATATCACCTAAAATTACCAATTATTTCTTTAGTAACACACGATAAATTTGTGGATGTACATCATGGTAAAGGTATTCTACCTTGATGTTATTAGCCCAAGGGTCTAACCACTTTTTCTTATTTGTGTTGTCTATTGACATTACAAATTTGGGTAGTCCATTAAACTTAAATCATTAAGATTAACAAACTATCATTAACTTAATGCATGACATCTAAAAACTGTCTGGGTTATGCTAAATGTGATTCTATTTACTAGAATATCAACAACAGGCTAAAATGATCATTTGTCATTGGTCTTATGTGTGTAAACATATTCTGTGTTGATTGTAGCCGGAGCACTGATTGCGATAATATAAAATTCCATTTCGATCTAAATAATTGTATTAATCAGGTGACAACATTCTCTCTCCATAATGTAATAGACTATTTAACAAATAATACATTTGTGTATACAAAACAAAACTCTTAAATAAACACCAGTCCAGAGATATTGCCCACATATTACTTTTAATGTAAATGAGTTGATGGAATAAAAATAACATAAATGTTGATGTTTTATGGAACTTTTTGTGCACGTTGTAGACTAAATGGGCTGAGGGACTTCCAAATGTAATGAGTTAAACTGAAAGATGAAACACCTTCTTACATAGTTCAACTGAATAGGGTTTGAACCCAGGTGCTATAGATCCATGGCTAACTGCACTATCAATAAACCGATTCAGGCAAAATGCATTGCATCGGTTACCAAGTGTGGTCTCGGGTTAGAAACAGCTATGGAGCCCACTGTTAATGGGGGATGGTAACTTTTCACTAACGATAAATACTGGAAATCTTTTAGCAAATTATTTCATACGTGGACTGAGACTAGTATTTCAGCTGAATGAATGTGTCTTTCCAAAAGATTTAACACAATATTTATCAGGATATAATGCAATGATTGAGCGGCCCGATCTTTCCAGATGAATGACACAGCTAAGCCTTAGTTATTCATGCTGACTAGTAGGATATTTTTAGCATGGATTTCAATGAATTAAATAAATGATTTTAAAATTAAACTTTTAGCTGAATGTAAATTGATTTTAATGAAGATTGTTTAAAGATTTAATGTAGGGTATTGGAAATATAATTTTTACTTGTACCTGGGAACCAATCATATACGTATCACCTGTATATTATTAAATAATTTTTTTTATTACAACAATTAGAGTATTAACACCCTTGACATTTACATGTAGTAAACATTGCGCAAATGGCTGATTAAAAAAATTAAACAGTTCACTTTCAATACATGATATCATGCATACATACCAATGTCACAGTAATAGGAATCACTCATTGAATTATAATCTATGCGATCATTGATTAAATCCATTTACATCGTCATGTCAGATGACCATTGTTCTACAAAAAATAAGTTTGAACTAGACAGGCCGGACCATCACAGCCATGGAAATAGCGCTGAACGTTACTTAGTTTAGAAGCATATACAGTAGGTCCAGCCATTAAGCCGAGACTGTGTCAACATTTTGACCCTTATTTTGGGAGGTCGGCTTAATGGCTGGTGCTATTTCAGTGTCAAGAAATCCAGTCATCGGGAAAACAAAATATTTTCAGTGTGTTAGCAGCCGTCTAGATGCAAACGGACATCAATTGTCATTTTGATTTAAACTCATGCAGTCATGGAGTGAAAATAGAAGTGAAACAAGTTGATAATAATTATACATGGCTTTATAATGAAAATCAATATTTATATGTAGAATTATCTGATTTTTGTAATTATGGATAAATGTTGTTTGAGTCAGTAGCACATTTCACGAAGGCAGCGTCGGTAACAAGACAACTCATACCCAAGAGCATTGTATCTCATTCGTTTGGCGGCATAGATATTAGGGTGCCCCCATATACATAATTTGTATGGGCATATTTATACTAATAATGGGATAGTTACTGATTAATTAATTTATTATCAATAGAGAGTTAGTTATTAACTAACCTCATATACCGGTAATTTACATTGTCTTGGTTTTGCCGTGTTAGTAACCAAAACGTACCATCAAAGGCTCAGTAGTGATTGATAATATGTTTAATTACTTCCAAGTCATTGACTTCATATATGGTTCATTGAATATTTGCTAACAGTTTGTGTAAACGATGGTTATAATTTGCCTTGATGTATTGACAGTATACAAAACACATTGGTATGAATAACAAATTATGAAAACAAAATAAATTTCTGTGTTCAAAACATCACCTGGAAATACTGCAGGGAAAAGATTTTAGCTCGGCTTAATGGCTGGTACTACCATATATCATAATATTTTAGGCCTAAAAAACGTCCTCGGCTTAATGGCCAAGTTGGTATCTATTGGATGAAGTCTATGCCATTCCTAATAAATGCAAAATTATGATCTGGAGATCACATACCCTTAATGGAACAAAAATAAAACCCTAAAATAGCTGTTAAATAGCCTATATACAGCTTTTCAGTAAGACATTTATCGGCCACTATACGTGTAAATCAGCATGCAACACAGTGATTGTTAGACTTCTAACCTGAGACCATAATGTGAAATCCAGCCACATGGTGGTGCCAGGGGTAATTGAATCGGTCTATTAGGCCATGGATGTGACCGAAATGATGAGGCATGATATTTTATTGTTGGATGAAAGGCTGCACAATGGAAACACCATCACTTGACAATTGTTATCTTTGAAAAATATTGGCTGTTGTTGCATATCCGAGCATCGGAATCGTGTTCGCTGATGATAAAGGTCCGAGCAATCTAAGTGCATGCACCAAGTTTACGTGTTTCCGGTGCTCTAACGCAAGCCGAGCATTGGAATCATGTTTGTTTGTGATAAAGATCCCAACATTCAGCATCGGAACCATGTTCATCAATGTTATTATAAATCTGAGCCATTTCGTGATCATTTTCAGTTTTTCATCTGCTTGCATGTGTCAGTGACTGGAGCTTAGTTGTAATTAAGTATACTATTTAGTCACTTTTTGGGTCCAAGTGGATTTTTTTCAAAAGTAGTATTTTTTCTAGGAGATTTTGTAAAAACTAAAATTCAAGGACACTTCCAGGACCTGGAAAATGAATTTGTTATTTTCCAGGTTTTTTACAACAAGTGGGAACCCTAATTATTTGTAAAGCTGCCGGCTGTTCTATCTTCTATTTCTTTGATTTATACCCCTTCAAAACTATCAAAAGCATCTTGTACTTTCAACCCAAATGTAACTACTACATATGTTCGCTGCCATATTTGAGCGTAAGTAATAGCCAACGAGGAATAATTGGCGCATGTACTTTGAGTGCTCAGACCTATAACGGTACAGTGTTCCGATGCTCGGATACGTAGCCTCTTCGTAAAATATTTGTGTTTATATTTTTTTACCAGGATAAATTTATATTTGTTTAAATTTTTCCTTCATGTGAAGAGATTACGTCCTGAGGGTATTTTGTTGGACGGGGTTATGTCCCGAGGGGATGATCATTAGAGTAGTCGATTATATCTATTCTATGGCCTAGTAATACTAAGACTCTAAGTCTAAGTATGGGCATGGCATTGCGGCATTGGCTGTGCCTGCCCCTGTGCCCAGCAAATGATCAGGTCCTGGATTCGTTACACTCACCTCCAAATGGATCTCGGTATTCTGTGGCATCCCCTCCGTCTTCCATTGCGGAAGTTAATATTATCACTGACTTAAAATCAAGCCGCTACTAAACCATTTCGATTAAACAAAAAAGAGAAATAACAAACTAAGTTTAACAACAACCCACAAGGCGTTTTCTTTATTACTGAACACGGCCAAATGTCACGAAAAGAATAAATACTCCTTTACACAGAACGAATCGCCAAAGAGCATTGAATTTTTTAAAATAATATTTTATGTTAACATTGTCATAGAAACTGGAGGTAATCTGCTCTCCCGACTATAGTTAGATTTAATTGAGACTAAAATATAATTATTTGGCCTATACCATAGTCCACCTGTAAAGTTTTCTCCTCTGAATGATTAAGGCGATTGATCTCAAGAATTGCCATAGTCCAGAAAAGGTACGTGCTCATATATATATATATATATATATATATATATATATATATATGGTATTTATATACTGGAAGCTCAAAAGCAGGCTCTGGGTCCAGGGAACATTCAGGCTCTGATGAGACTACGAGGAAGAATGCTGGGCAATATTCGAATATACAGAATTTGCCACGCAGTATTATTCAAGAGCATTTGATGGTAAACGCAGAGGGTAGTAGATCAGATGTCTTAGAGGCTATCGTCCAAACACACCTACTTTTGATGAGCATGTTGTCAAAACCGACAGGGGAATGTTAATTGTTGAAGGCGACAACGATTTAGTGGCGGAGAATGTAACCAGGGTGTGTGGTGACCCATCCCAGGTGTGTATTATATACCTTGTATTTAATCGTATTTGATGTATTCATGATGACCAGGTACGTAATGTTTCTGATTGTAAATGCCGTGATTAGGGTTACGCTAAGGAGATGCTGCCATCTAATGGCTTTATGCTACATTACTATGCGTATCAGAAATAGTGAGTTGGCACCGATGTTTGTGACGTCTTTTGTTTGTGCCGTGTATAATTAATTATATTGTTAGTTTTACTACCTTTGATATGTTTAGGTATGGATAGTTGGCCACATGAAATAATATTTTTGGTAGTTTTAGAAATAATGGAATAGAATTGTATTTTTGGACACACCATAAATTGCACGTATTTCCCAAAAGTCAAGTGGTCGCCAAGACGTGTTCTCAATTTGCTCCACATTGTAGGATCATTTGTTCAGCACACAGTGTGGTGATTCAGTGTCTTGGATCCAGATACGTTAGACAGTTTGGATGCCAGGGGTTTGTTATCTTTGATTTATGTATTGTACAAGTGCACATCTACTACCTGTGTGAAAGTGAAACCCAACCCCACGCACGCACGCACACACGCGCGCGCACGCACGCACATCGATTCATGATTATTATATATGTATGTCAAACTGCTGTCAATCAACTGGATATGCCAGTTTAGACAGTTATACATAGATGTTCGGCTATTTTAAAAGATTAATATAAAAATTAAACATACTACAATTAATACATTTGTTGATCACAAACTAATTAAACAGTCTAGCCATCAGGAATGTATGCCGTACATGCCAGGGATAAATATGAATTGATTCTATCAAGTTAACCAAGTGTAAGTATATTTAATTAAGAACAGAAAACAAATATTCTACAGAAAAGTCACCACAGAAATAATTATATCTAGTATCTGTGTCACCTAACAATTACCTTGTTAAACTTCTTGGATATATTTCTCTGAACAAGTGTAATGCGTGTGGAGTGTAGGTCTGCACGTTCACCAACACATGCCACAGTCGAATTAAATAAATTTACTATCATTCAAGACCAAGTTGTGAACATGTGCAGCTATGATTAATAAATTAAAGACTAAAGCCTATACACATATATACAACATCCACGAGACAGAGCCATATAACTCACACCACATACATTTTAAGATATAAAAGTGAATGATATCTACTCTAGAAGTAGGTCGGACACTTGTTGAATGCCGGTAGATCTAATTATATACTACATGATTTATTTTTCGGGGAGAATCCCCAGACTGTCGCTTAATCAGCACAGCCTCTATGTTGGAGTGGTTGAGGAACCCCCCCCCCCACCACTCACAGGGGAGCAGTACGGCAAGGTGGAGCCGAAATACCCTGAGGGTGGTCACTGCCAGAGTGTTTTACGTCCTCAGGCAGGGGGTCTTTAACGTCCCCCTTTATTTTTAACAATTCAGTGGAGACGGCAGCGCCATTTAACGTGTCACTCACCCACGATGTTGTAAGCCGAGAAATTAATCTCTGGAAAGTCTCAACATCTTGCTGGGATGGAACCTGTGACCCTTGGTACAAAGTGCCGGGTGCTTAACCGCTAGGCCACCGCAGCGGACTATATATATATATATATATATATATATATATATATATATATATATATATATATATATATATATATATATATATATATATATGACCAGAACGCGCTTTATAAACAAGGTGCTCGCTGGTCAAAGATGTGATTCCGAATGAATTTTAGCCGGGAAGCCAAGGATGCGCATGATTGGCTTGGAGCTGGATCCTTATATCAGATAGTATCTCGGAGCATTTCGCCCAGAGATGAAGGCGGTAAAATATCCTCCTCACTGATAGGATACTGCAAGGACCCCGTACACGTGCCCCTCCACAAATATGTTACTATATTCATCAACATGGAATTCCCAATGGCTGCACGTGTTTCTATTTTCTAACTTAATTATGTAATCTCTCTGTCACTGACTTGTTATGTATGTAATCGCATCGCCTATTTGTGTTACCATGTAGTAAAGGAAATTCGGTAAAGTTGTTCAACCTCTGTTGTGTGTTTATCTAAATGGATAAATGTGACATTTCACAGCTCACATATACATCAACAATGGTGACCAGTTGGAGGTAATCCGATAAGAACCCATAGAACATTACTACCGACCAAATTTGTAGAGAAAACCCACCGAAATTCAGAATTCTGAACTTTATTTAACTTAGTTTTAATTGCGGTCAGCAGAGGAATCTCGGCAATTTAATATACGCCATATGTGAATGTGACTCTTCATCAATATTCACTTAGTTACATGTATATAATACCGATATAAACATGCTATAGTGTTTACATGTTATTTTGTAACAACCAGACATACTTTCTGATATGTTCTTTAAATGAAACTGTACACAAAGACTTTGATGCCATTGTACGACGTTCATTTGTTTTAATATTTCTGATATAATTATTCACTATAGAGCAAGTAATGCATTTGCCACGAATGCAGAGGTATTTATAAAGATAACTGAGATTAGTACAAACTGAGATTAGTACAAACAATATCAATGGAATTGTTTGAATATATATTTAGTAGCGAAATGCATCATGGGGTAAGGTCTATACAATAAATAGGATAATTAGAATAGTCAAATCACCAACTACGACCCCCTCTGTAATTTGACCACCTCTGTAAATGGACCACTTTTTCACAGTCTTAAATTATTTCTATGCTTTAAATTATATTTTTCTTCTATAACTCGGCCACCTCCCAACACCGTACTTCGACCTTTGATCTCCGTCTAATGCCCATGTTTGTCACCCCGTATGTCGATCGGGGGCCTTTGGCTTTGTTGTTCGGGGAGAATCCCCAGGGTGTCGCTTATTCGGCAAAGCCTCTATGTACAGGGGAGCAGTACGGAAAGATGGAGCCGAAATACCCTGAGGGTGGTCACTGCCAGAGTGTTTTACGTCATCAGAGGGTTTTTAACGCCCCCCCCCCTTTATTTTAAATAATTCAGTGGAGACGGTAGCGCCGTTTAACGTGGTCATCCACCCAGGATGTTGTGAGCCGAGAAATTAATCTCTGGAAAAGTTTCGACCTCTTACGGGGTTCGAACCTGTGACCGTTGGCACCAAGTGCCGGATGCTTAACCGCTAGGCCATCGGAGGTCATGCAGTCTTGTTTATGTTCACTATCGCATGCGTTAATTGAATTGGCTGCCTGTCATCCGACTACTGGCCGTACAGGTTCGTTTCTAGCTGGTGTCAGAAATAAGCCATGCACGATGGTTGGCTGGGTGACTGGCTTGGGCTTATCCGTGTGAAAACAGGATACCAGTATGGTATTTAGTATAGCATCAGCTCAATAGACACTATTCTACAATATATTGACGGAGTTCTAGTGTATCAGGACGACATTCTAGTCACTGGGAAAAGTAATAAAGAGCATAACCTTAGTCTGGCTACTGTACTTCAACGTCTGGATGGATGGATGAATGTTGTTTAACGACACATCGGCACAATTTAGGCCATTCAGTGTCCTAGAAACCGTTTTAACGAATCTTTATAAAAAAGTTAAAAACCGGATTACTGGCATTGATAAATGTTTGTATAAGCTAGGATGTAAATTGTTAAGTATAAATGGTAAATAATACATTGGTGTATAAACTTGTTAAAAAGTTAAAATCAGATTCTTAATTGTCCAACAGTGTGAATAACATGTGGAATATAGAAGATAATGACTAGTTTTGACTAGAGGTGATTAAATAGATTTCTGTTAAAAGAGAAGACTTCAACGTCTGGAAGACCACGGGTTAGCAGTAAAGAAAAAGATGTGTTCATTCTTTGTCCCTTCACTTACCTATCTTGGTCATACCATCGATAGTCATGGTATACATACTTTATCCGATCGTGTCGAAGCTGTGATGAAAGTACCAATTCCTACCGAATGTATCACAACTTCGTTCATTTCTAGGAACCATGAATTATTATGGATTATTCATTCCTCAATTATCTTCTAAGCTGGCACCACTGAACAACCTTCTGAGAAGTGATGGGGATGGTCATGGTCACCAGAAGCTGATAAAGCATTTAAGAATATTAAACATTGTTTATGTGTCGCACCAGTACCAGCTCATTATGACCCATCTATACCATTAACAATTGCATGTGATGCCAGGCCATATGGTATTGGCTCACTATTGTCACGCAGATATGTAGACGGAACTAAATGACCAATTGCTTACGCCTCTCCTCTCGCACGCTGACAAATGCTGAGAAAGTGTATGCTTAGGTAGACCGTGAAGCCCTAGCTCTCGTATCTGATGTGAAGAAATTTCATGAGTATCTGTACGGTCAGAAATTTATCATAGTCACTGACAACCGTCCAGTGACAAATAAATTTGCTCCAAATAAATATATTCCAGCAATAGCAGCTGCCATAATGCAACGTTGGCATTGTACCTTGGAGCACATAATTATTCTCTTGATTTTCGTCCATCATCACAACAGCAAAACGTAGATGGCATATCAAGGCTACCAATGAAGACAGTCAAAGTAGATGAAGCAAGTGATCTATTTCATTTGTCACCGATTGGGATTTTACCTGTTCTTGTGATGAAATTGCTCTCGAGACATCCAGAGACCCAACTATACTATCCATAGTTGGGACAGTTATCCGGACTATGTAGTATCAGTTCTCTAGATCTTAAAGGGACAGTTCACCTTCAGAAAATATTTCTTAAATATGTAATGCTTAGAACAGTAACAAACAATTCCACAATAATAATCACGAAATATACCTGATATCATAGATATAGGGAAATAATTCAAATTACTGGAGGGCCGCCATTAAGGCTGCACAGGAAGCCAGATTCGAAGGCAGGAAGGAGAAACTCAAATGCTCTGACGTCATATGAGCGCTCTCTAGACTGACGCGGATTATAGTTTCTTTTGAGCGTTTATATCCGAGCCATTTTTAATCGTCTTCCTCTTGTAAGGTTCCTTCTAGCTCAAACTGATATGATTGTATGTCATTCATGACGTAATTGTAACAAGATAATTGCGTTATGTTCTGGAATAATTCTTTGCTCACATTTGTTTACATGCTTTTGTACGGGTTCTATAGACTTCCAGTCAAACTGCTGAGTTCAAGTGACATCAATATTTAGGAGCTTCCGGTCTCTGTCCAGCTTCAAAATGGCGGCACCCACAGGTCATCAAAAGTTGATTAATCAGCACTTTGAACTGGATTATTTAATATGTCGGTGATTGTTTACACATTTTGACGTCATGAATTCAGTATTCATCGTGGATACCTTATGTGGGGCATTCGAGTGTTGATACCAGCCAGGTACGGAGAACATATCTTAGATGAAATACACAGTGGACATTTTGGAATTGTTAAAATGAAATTCATATTTAGAAGTTATGTATAATGACCAGGCATCGATGCACAAATCGAGCAGAGATGGAAGGCATGTGCTGGATGCGTCTCAGTGAGTACGTTGCCATTCCGTGCATATAGTCACTTGCATATAAATGTTTCTGGTCCATTCCTCAGTCAGATGTATCTCATTGGTGTTGATGCACACAGTAAATGGCCAGAGATAATTTCAATGCGTACAGCGACATCAGCTACTACAATCACTGCTTTACGAGACATGTTGCCAGGTTTGGTGTGCCAGATCAGATAATACCCGACAACGGTCGTCTGCTCTTCTCTGATGAATTCAAAGCATGCATGAAGTCTTATATGTTCAGCGCCCTACCATCCTTCAACTAATGGTTTGTCAGAGAGGGCTGTAGAAAGTTTCAAACATGAAAAGTGTTAAAGTGACAGAAGTGTCTCGCTCGTTGTTGATAACATATCGTAATGTTGTCCACAACACCACTATGGCCATAACTAGACTCTTTTTTAAAACACCAAATCGACGAGTAGAGCGAGACAAATAAAAAGGTCACCAGAAGCTCCGACTTGATAGTCACAAAATCCTCGATTCTAGTCATTTCCTGGCATATTTTCCCTAATTTAGTAATCATAACTTTTTATGATTTAATTTTCGTATTTTATAATTTACCAGACAAGACGGAGTATTTCAAAATCCATGTACACAAGAAATGCACTAAACTAACACCAGAAGAATTAAAACCAATTGTATTAATGTCTCTGGTAACAATTCTATCCGATCTTGGGCCAAGCTCTATTGTTGAGTGAAAAACCAAAACAGGGCCATTTCTATTCACTTTCTGCGCTTTTCAATTTCGGTATGAGGTATTTGCCTCATTTCCCTCAATGTAGTTACGGCCATGACCACCCAATCATCACCTGCATTACTCATGTTCGGAAGTCCATTCCGAACCCGACTTGACCTCATCAATGCATATAGCGATAGGATAGTTCTAGTTGTAAGAAGATCACAAGGTGCACAGAATTTAAATTTGGTGTTGGTGGTACTGTAATTGTGAGAGATTACCGTGAGAATGGACATCCGTATCATATAATGTCAATGTTTTTGATGGTGTTTGGCGAAGACACGCAGACCAAGAAAGACACAATGTAACACCATTGAAAACACCATCTAATCCTGTCCTGGATCGCTGTCCTGGACCAGAGTCGGGACCTCGACCGCTGGGCATTTCTCGAGTATCAGACTGTGATGGACAGGAGAACATTGTAACAGAGACGACCAGTACAACCAAGACACCCCAGCCAGTTGTAGTGAATGATGATCTCGCCCAGAATCGAAAGTTAATGAGTGCGAAGAAAAAATGTGAAAGACTTATTGAGAACATGTAATCTATAATAGCATATCCGATTATATATATATATATATATGTAACCAGAGGAGTTCATTAATTTTATAACATTTTAACTGATTCAAGTTATTATTGCTACACCAACATTTTAAATTTGTTTATTTCAACATTCTTAATACACAATTTTAATGAAAGCAAACAGACCTAGAATATTTTTTATGTTTATCTACATAGATAAATGTGACATTTCACAGTTCACATATACATAAGACTTGACATATATCAGTTAAACCAGACATGCAATAAGATTTACTTTATTTATATTATATGCCAAGAGTTGATTTTGTGATAAATATACCTCATTTGCAAATTAATTAAGAACATATGGGATTACTTATCCTCTTCATCCCCAGTGGGACATAAGGTTATAACATCAATGTTAATTGTTGTTGTAGTTTCCGTATCAATGTTTGTTTTTACGGGGTGACGATGTTAGCCCCACGTCCAATCCTCAACCCGTTGGACTAGTTGCTGGGTTTCGTCTGGTCCCTCTTCTGAGACCTGCCCGGCTTGGTTAAATCTGCCAGGGACTTAAGCCCCCACCGGTATAGCTTCCAGAGTCCTTGAGACACACAAGCCCCCTCACCAATGGCAGAGTCCCAGCACAGTGTGTGTGTGGGGGGGGGGGGGAGAATATGGGATATGAGTTTTACTCTGGATCAGAAATAAAGTCACCGGTCTTGCAGAATGTGGATAGAAGTCAAAATAGTAGTATATGTTTAGATTAGCGTGGCTACACCTTTTATTATATGTAAATGAAAATTTTTCTATCATTTAATTATTCCACATAATATATGTATGCTTGCAAACAACAATATAGAGTTAAGTTAGCCCCCTCGATAAATGAATCACTACAAACAATAGATTAATTTTATCAATTACAGACAACCTGGAACCAGCTTATAAGTATAAGTACTTATTTCTAATTTATAATGTAAACAAATTAAAATTTACAATGTATACTACATATTTAGAAATCGGGGATCAATGTAGGCACATCTGTCTTTCCATTGATCCATAACTAATCACAAATAACAATTCACAACTAAACAAAATGGAATCAAATGTTTAACTAGATCTACAATAAGGGTTAATTAGTGCATTTTACAGTTGCTGAGCATGTAACTAAATGTAACGTTTCGCGGTTTTTTCTTAGTTTGTGTTTTTTTATTTACAAGTGGAAAGAGTACGATTCCAGTTGTTTCATTTAATAGGAAAACTAAATAAAGGAAACTTACTAGAAAGTGGAGAATTATATCGAGGTACAGTCATATGAATAGAATAACTGTCTTGTCACGTGATCATCCTGTGTATATCAGAATGGAAACGGAACATACCATATAAGGAGCGAGGAAGATTTATTTTACTAATAAAGTCATCCATGAACAAACATACACGTCACTTAATTTGAAGATTTCTCAGTTTTGGAATAAAGGATCCGCATAATTGTAATATAACCTACATTATTATAACAATTCAAATAGCTCTTTGTCTAAAGAGCGTTTTTTAGAGGATTAATGAAATGTTGTTTCCCCAAACTAGAATATCATAGGAGATATATTGTTGTATGAGTGCCAGGTATAGAGTTTTTAGACTATCTTTTGATAGGGAATTCTTTACTTGCTTTATGCAATATAAAGCCCAAGAGATCTTAGTTTTAAATGAGTTAAATGATATTTCCAAGAAAGATATTTATCTACAAACAGAACAAGAAATTGGGTGGTTTTCTCTTACAATTGAGAGCCAATTTCCTCCAAAGTGGCACTATCAACAGAAATATTCAAGCTGTTAAAATCAATATTATTGGTACCACCTTTGAAAACTATGGATTTGTTTTATTTAAAGAGAGACCATTCGCACAAAAATATTCAAATAAATTATTCATGCACACAATATTTTAACAGAGAATCCAGGACATAATCCTCTTAATTCAAAATCCACTCATATGAAGAACAAAACTAGAAAAAACATATTTTAACATACGGTTCAATTCCATTTCCAAAGCTGGCTTGTGTTTGACCTAAAGCTGTGATCAAAAGAAGCAATTTATAATCAGTCAAGTCATGATATGGCTAAACTGCAGCATAGTATTATTACTATTTCTGACCACTTACCTGTTACATCCTCGTCAAATATTCAACATGTAAAATAAATTCTAGTAATAAATTACCTACTTTTAGAAATGTCAGACTGTTAAAAGAGTCCAATATTTAAATGTTATCGAACAGGTTAAGACATCTTAAACAACTATCGACCTGTATCGAACTTAACAACGCTGTCAAATATCATTGAAAAACTGGTAGTCACGCAAATAAAAGACCATATGCTAGTACACGGACTTGACGAAAAGATGCAGTCAGCATGCAAAAGTGGGCATAGCACTGAGACAGCACTTCTGCGTTTGAAAAACGACATGTTGATGGCAATCGACGGACGAAAGGCTGTAGTTCTGGTCCTATTAGATTTATCGACGACATTCGACGCCATTGACCATGAAGATCATGTGTAGTAGACTGAAGAGACTCCTAGGGCTCAGCTGAAAGTTTTTGGTTGGTTTCTCTCGTATTTCGCTGCTTGGACTCAATGTGTATCTGTCAAAGAGGCTTTATCTGAAGTTCTGTGTTTGCTGTTTGGGGTGCCACAGGGATCAGTCCTGGGACCGATACTGTTCATCATCTATACTATGCCTTTGTCCAGGATAGCACAAATATATGGAATACAGATACATATATATGCAGCAGATACTCAACTATATATGTCGTATGATGTCACTGACATGGAACAGAGACAAGAAGTTAATGAGCGTCTAGGAAATTGCTAAACAGTAACAAAACCGGGTTACTTCTATTAGCGTCGACCTATTTGAGCAAGCACTCTAGTGACTTTCAACTTCAACTTGATAATAATAGGATCTCACCTAGTGACTCTGCCAAAAATGTAGGTGTACTCTTCGACCGACATCTGAACATGGAGACTCGTGTGGCTGGTATCTGCAAGGCGGCCTATTTTCACATACGGAACATTATGAGCTTAAAGTCCATACTTACCCGTTGTAGCATAATTCATTCAAATTCCCGCGTTCAATCATTAAGACGGCCATCAATGGAATAATCTGTTTATTATTAACTACCGACAATGAACAGGGACATCATTAGACTAGAGAACATCTACAGAACACATAAAATTGAAAATATACAATGTAAACAGTACCGAGTTTTAGGACAAAAACACACATAAATCGGCATATACTTTGGCTCCTATCTATACTTTGAACGATAGTTCTGACAAGAAAACAACGAACACCACATTACACAAATATGTATTATTATTAAACTATGCATTTTAATTCACAATTATAATTGATGATACCTCTGTTCCTGAAGGCAACTCGATAAAATAAACCAAATCAAATATTTCCTATATTTCATTTCATATGTTGCGCGAACCGCGTGCCAACACCTTACAGTCACCAGGAAGAGTTCCACATCCAATTTTACCTGTCAATGATAGGCATCAGCACTTTACGGTCTAACCAAGATATCCATATCATATAAACATGACTGTCATGCAGTTACACCCACGATGCACTTATTTCTGTGGTCCATGCCTTTATTACATCACGGTTAGATTACTGTAATTCCCTTCTTCTCGGCATGTCTGATAGATTGGTTCAAAGGTTGCAACGGATTCAAAACATCGCCGCTATGATACAGTGTGCCGGAAGTATCACTATGATCACATCACTCCGATATTGAAGGAGCATCATTGGCTTCCAGTAATTAAACCGTTACAATTCATGATCACCTACAATTTATGATCACATACAATTCATGATCACCTACAATTTATGATCACATACAAGGCATTAAATGGTCAAGCACCGATATATTTGACAGAACTGCTTCATGAGAAGGCTAACACTCAACACTTAAATCATCTGGTGAACTGATCCTTGTCGTGCCTAAATACAAACTCCAAACATATGATGGACTGAATGCCTTTACTGCCTTTAGTGTTGCTGCGCCAACATTGTGGAATAAGTTGCCTAGTCATATTAGACATTATAAGTCACTAAATGTTTAAAAAAACATGTTAGAACATTCCTATTGAAACAATATTTGCTCACACACTCCGGAAATCAACATCAACTATAACCAGGCAGGCTCTAACATGGAACCCACAAGGAAAGAGAAAAAGAGAACGTCCAAGAAATACGTGGAGAAGGGATCTCCTGATAGACATAACGAGGACAGGTTACAGCTTGAGGGAGCTTGAACAGAAAGCCCAGGACAGAAGACTTTGGAAGACTGTTGTCAATGACCTATGTCCCAGGAAGGGCGAAGGGTGAAGATGTTTTTATTTTATGATATTTGTTCAGATTATATAGAACTATGCTATGTGGAATTGGACAAAGTTCTATTTTGGGACCAATTTTATTTTACATCAATCATCTGACAAATATTTCAAATAAATTAAAATTTATATTGTTTGCAGACGATACCAATGTATTCTATGTTGGTAAAAGTATAACAGAAGTTAATAATGTGCCCAACAATAAATGAGTCGATGGTTTAAAGTTAACAAATTATCTCTGAATATCAATAAAACAAATTACAAATAACAAGCCTTATCAGGATGATTGTAAACTCAAGATTGATGTAGAAGTCAGTAGAGTGCAAGTTACTACCGATAAATTCCTAGGAGTAATGGAGAACAAAAATTGTCATGGTCTAATCATATTAACACTGTTTGTAAAAATGTCTCGAAAATATTTATGTTATTTATAAAGTCAAACCCATGCTTGAAAACAACCACGTATACATGTTCATTAATACTGCCCTACTTAAGTTAAAGATGTGAGATATGGAGAAATACTTACAAGTCTTGATTAGATACTTTGATGCTATTACAAAAGAAGGCAATCCATAATATGGCTGAAGCTAGTTATTTAGATCATACCCATCCATTGTTTGTTCAATATGTGCTTGAAATTTTAGATATTGTAATGTAAAATTTTGTAAGACAAAAAGACAGCTAATGTCATTTATTATTATTATTATTATTATGATGATGGCACAAATTAGATGCAAATGTTCGCAATGTTAAAACAATTAATATTTTCAAGCACAATAATTAAGAATATGTTAATTTCTTCATATGACTGAGATGTCAGTAATTTTATTTACTGTTCAAATACAACATATATGATAGAAGATGGACAATAATATGTTACTGTTACAATAATTAATCATTACAAAATTAAACTTAAATTAAATTTCTTGTTTCATAAAACAAATTAAGTCTATTCCACATCATTTTTAAATTTGTCATGAATTTGTTTAATGCTATTTTAAGGAGGGGTGTGCTATATAAGCAATGCTTCAAGCATCCTCCTTCTTAACATATTGTGTGCCTTTGAGTGTCATTGAAATGATGTACTAAGAATGTTGAAATAAACAATTTGAATTGAAATACCCTATGACATAAGATTAAAAAGGACTTGAATAAAACTTTAAAAAACAACAGCAATAATAATGATTGATCTCTGTAATTTTGTTACTAATAGACATAATAAAAAACACAGCAACGGTTTTTCAAATAAGTCCAAGAAACTATATTATAAAGTGCGTGTATTGTTTTTTTTACTGTGCAAGATCCTATACATTAGAGTATACTATGAAAATGCTGCATCATTAATATCATCAGAGTTTGAATAACTGAAGTTTGTTATATTAATATATCTATGTATATGGATTGTAAATGTTCTTTGTTTTATACACTGATGCGCTTTGAGAGAGAAATGATTAATTGCTGTTCAGACTTTGGTACGTTTAAAACGTTGTAACGGTTTGGAAATATTTATAACTGAAATTGAAAACCCATGAGTCCCATGCCGGATTCGAATGTCATTGGCTTAGCTTTATTGTTTGGATTTGGCGAGGGTCCTGAATATTTCTCATTGGCTGTTTCGTAATCCATGTAACCTCTGACCCAGCTTAGAGCTGGCAACCCTTTTCAAAATTTAAATCAGTTTTTGTTTGGATCTCGGTGAATGTAGTCGAAAAGTGAATTGTTGTAAAAGTGACTTGTGATATTATTGAAAATGGAAATGTGAATATCAGAAATGGATCATTGGTATTCATTAACAATGGATCGTGAATAAACGGATCATGATTTATCAAGTCTCAATCGCTGATGTGTGGGTGAGATGGAAGCATGAACTTTAACTGGAGCCCCGGTATATAAAATAACGATACAGCAAAGCAGACGCTCAAGTCTCGTGAAGAGCCCACCCTAAAACCCTGATAAATTGGTGGAGAATCCGGTTAGACTTCGTTTCTATTCGAAGCAGAAGACTTCTCTAGCCGCCATCAGCTGATCGAAATCCGAGATGCCATAAACTATCAAAACATGGAAAGTTAGCCGCAAAATGTGCTTCGCTTCAAGTGACGTTTGTGTTGTGGTCAGGTGGATTTCTGCCTCGTTCGTAAGTGGTTCAGGGTGCTGACGAACGGACTGTCAAGGGAAAGAGAGATGACGGCGCTGTTTTACGTTGTCGGTCGCCAAAGACTGAAAGGAGCACGTACGTATAATGATGTGAGACGATATTTGTTTAAATCCCGAAACTCCGGAGCCGTACTCGCTGGGATCATATCAACCTAGCCAGCGTCTACGTCACCGCTATCTCGACCAATCAACATGCGTGGTCTAGCAACCTCGTGAATATTCATCGCCGGAATGGCGCGCAGAACTACTAGGAGCGCGTACTCTGCGCGAGTCCAAGAAATTCAAAACCACGTCGCGTTAGAGAAGGTCAAGGACAGTTCTGTCAAAAAACATCAACACTCTCATTGGCAACTGTCAAGCTTTAGAACAAAGTGTTCCTGTCTACAGTGGACAAAGTAGTGGTGATTCCTCTGCATGGCTACGAAAGTACAATAGATATGCACTGCTGAAGCAATGGAACGATACTGTTAAATGCCTCAGTTTTTCATTATTTGTTGACAGTGCTGCTGCACAGTGGTATGACACACTCTCTGCTTCTGTGACAGATGCTTTTGATATACTTACTAAAACATTCATTGCAGAGTTCTCCCTTACCAAAACACAACAGTTATCAAAATTATCAAAGCTGATTACAAGGAAACAAGAAATTAATGAATCAGTAGAGACATATATTCTAGATATATCTGCCAAGTGTCGTGAGTTGTATAGACTATTATAACTGATCAGAAAACATCACAATATATATATATATTTATGTAATATCACTGCATCTATTTATAAATTATCACAGAACAGATAAAGTAATGAAAAAATATCAACAAACAAATCATATCTGGTATTTTATAAAGTAACTTAATTAAGCAATTTATAATGTCATATTAATACAATGCAATAATTATTTACAAATACACATAAATATTTTTAAACATACAAAACAACTTTGTTACTGTGCCTGTTAAATATTTATATATGAACAATATAAAAGGATAATTAAGATTTGCTTATTTAATAAAGAACCCATGTAATAAATATCAAACATACACAATTTGTGTCTAAATAGTGTAATTAATAGAAATCAGGCACAGAAGAATAATAACATCACAGAAACTTATGTTGATGGCCAATTATAATTCACTTTGAAATCATTTTAAAATCTTTTTATTAAACAAACAAATCTTATTCAAACAAATTAAAAATCATGATCCTGACTGATTTATTAATACCACAGTACCAATTAGATGGGTTATGATTGGACAAAATGTACTTTATAATGGACTTGCTGCCATCTTTGGCAATTATATAATCTAAAAGTACCATTTGTATCATCTATAATACATACAATCAATAATCCACACAAACTGATTGCATTGTATTGTGCGAACTACTCATAGGCAAATCTAGTTGATCAATATTGCTTGACAGATACAAGACAAAGATAAAAACTTTATCACTAATATTAACTCCACCAGTTTACAAGAAGCTAACTTTCATCATAACATAGGGACACTCATTGGGTAATTGAACTTACATCACTTTTATGACTTGCAGAGCATTAAGGCATGGTAGAATCATCTGTTGAATGACTGCATTTAATCTTAAAATACCAATTGTCCACATTCCCATACTGACAATCTGCATATTTTCATAACACATAATATCCACTTATGTTTCAACAGGTTATCATCAACACACTGGAAGTGAACAAAGATTGATGGGATACAAGTCTGAATGATTCAAATAG
This sequence comes from Paralvinella palmiformis, assembly GCA_025642065.1. Lineage (NCBI taxonomy): Eukaryota > Metazoa > Annelida > Polychaeta > Terebellida > Alvinellidae > Paralvinella > Paralvinella palmiformis. The sequence goes on along the minus strand of JAODUP010001273.1, from coordinate 53,609 downwards.
TATTGGTAATTTAGTGAACTATTAACAATGTTTTAAAATTGTAAAACTGTTTTACACAAAATATGGATCAAATGCCAAATTTAAATCATATCCATGGCATTATCAATAATCACGTGAAAACAACAATGTGTACATAATATTAGAATCTGAATGAAACTACATAGATGTTAAAATATGTAATCATATGATCAAATGCAACCCCCCCCCCAGAGGCTGAATGGATATATTTTATGTCTTAATACTGACTAAATAGCTGCATAATAAATTTCCATCTTTTTATCTGAGAGCAACAGTTTTCATACTAAAACCAGAGAAGCTATTGAAATGTTTCTGTATCAAACATTATAATTAATTTATTAAAACTCGCTGGTCATTAAAGGTAAGGCTTCATTAAAATGGAAGTAAACAAGGGAGAAGACACCTGGTTAGTGTTCCTTGACAAATCAGACATTTGATAGAATACATCATCCCAGCTTGAAATACAAAATAGAGGGCAAAGGAATAGGAGGAAGATTATTTCAACTACTTAATAGCTACCTACAGGATAGGAAAATTAGGGTTGTTCTTGATGGTGCCAAGTCCCATTGGTACAGTTTATTTGCAGGAGTGTTTCAAGGGTCTATTCTAGGACCACTGTTGTTCCTCAAAAACCTGGAATGTGATGTTCACCTCTATGCCGATGACACTGTTTTAATAACAAGCTACAGAAATCCAGAAGAAACATTTGTACAAGTCACAATGGACGTTAAGAAACTGAACATCTGAGCTGAAAAATGTCTTTCAGTTCAACCATGACCAAATACATGGTAATCTCTACCACAAATCAACCCCATCCAGAACTGTCGCTAAATGGCGAGAGGATTGAAAAAGTAAATTCTTATCTTCAACTGGGTCTTATTCTGAACTGGTCCGATCACATCAACCAAACAATCACAAAGGCAAACAAAAAAATGGGCATATTGTGGAAATTGAATAATGACCTTCCCAGATATGCCATTTAGAAGATCTACAAAAGCTTTATACGACCTCAACTAGAGTATGCATCTGTGTTATTGCACAAGAGAACAATGCAACCGACTAGAGGCTTGTCAACGGAAAGCAGCAATAGCATGCCCACTAGAACATATTGACGAACTAGCACTGAAGCACTGCTAAGAGAAGTCAGCTGGGCAACATTAGAAGATAGAAGAGTGTATGCAGGTCAAGTATTGATGTATAAGACAGTCAATGGACTGAGCCCGCCATACCTGAGAAATTTACTTCCAGCCAGACATGGTGAAAACACTCCATAGCCAACCAGAAGAGAGACCTCGATCATCCCCATCAGAACTCAGACAAGTGGTTATCATCATTTATTCATACCTTCAGCCATCAGAAAGTGGAACTCACTGGATGTGTACATCAGGAAATCTCCTTCAATGGTCTCCTTCAAACTGAACTTGAAAAAAACTATGTTCCGGAAATGCAATGACTATTTCAATGTGGACAAAGGAAATTCTGTGATAGCTCATACACGTGTACGATTAGGACTCAATCCACTAAACCAGCAGATGTATACACTTAGGATAGTGCCATCACCAATATGTCACCGATGCAACACCAATGAAGAAAAATCACCTAGCCACCATTTTCTCAGATGTCACTCACATTCGGTCACCAAAATAACTCTACTCCAAAAGCTGAAGCTGACCATGGATTTGCTCAGCATATACCCCAGCAACATGTTCCTATTAACCAACCTACTTATACAAGGATATCCAAACCTAACCTTTGTTCAAAATGTACAACTATTTCATATCATTGAAGAATTCACAACCAATAGTGTAAGATTTTAATGTAATTGTTTCAAGCAACATATCAGCAAATGTCCTATGTAATTTGTACACTGCGTTGTGTAAATGCTAAAATGCCAACGTGTCAGGAAATGCACAAAAAGATATCAATAAAATATACTTAAAATGGGTCCTGCACAATGAGAAAGGTTCATGCAAAATTGTAACAAAGTTATCAAATTGTTTTTGTGATTCAGTAATGCAATGAAGTAAAAAACATCACACAAAAAGCACAGAACTTTACCAACAGAGATAGAATTTATCTCATCAGCCAATCAGAACTTTTAAAAACCAAACAAGACAAAGTTATTTTAATGAGGTACACCGTTGCCTAATTGACAGAGAATTAAAAGAAAAATATGAACCAAATCAACAAAAACAATCTAATTAAATCATAGATCTGATAATCAAAACTGCAGCACAATCAAACAGAGAGATAGTATAATTAATAATAGATGAAGCTAGATGCCATTAAGTTGATAAAAGTAAATATTTCCATTCATATTTCTTTTAAAATTGTAATCAACTAAAATTCTAAACTGGTTATTATTGCCGTTTAGTTAAATAAATTATAGTAAGATTATTGTTACGGATGTGTTGGACTGATACATTAACAAAGATACATCAACTCCCTGAGCAGTATATCGTTTCTAGTCATCATTTGCAGATATGAATCAGTTACTCGCATCTGCTCCCAACAATGTTTGCCTTATCAATAGCGTACAATTAATGCTCATCATTTTTTCAAACGTCATCACATTAACTCTGATGAAAGTGCATAACTGCAGCATTCTTATTGGCGATAAGTCTAATGACTTTCTCCGGCTGTGGATTCTCACTCATCAGATACGACGTCATGTCAACACCGAGCTCGTGTAATCTCTTGTAATGATCGAGCTTCTGGCTGGCCTCCACTTCTTTGTGCTGTCAATCATAACAAACTGATTTTAGTCCTCCAACATCAAAGTAATTATTGGTTACAAAGCAGTTATATTTATTCTATCATAATGTTCATAACCAAATATTTGAGACAGTATTGATGATTGTGATGGCGACTTATCAGTACATTCAAAAATATCTGCAACAAATACACAAATCTTCCACAATCATGACCTTTTCTTATAGTGACCATATACCTGGAGAGCGATTTCATCCTTCTTTTTTATTCGTTGTAATTTTTCCATCTCATCCTGCTTCCATAGTTTGAGTTTATGTTCATTGTCCAACCTAGAACAAACACCCAACAAAAAGATGTAAACTAAACTTTTATTCTACTTTTGTGGACATGGTAGGCTAAATAGGTCAAGCGACTGCCAAAGATTATGGAGCGAAGTCAAAGATGAAACATCCTTCAGATATGCCTACATTGAGATTCGAATACGGGTGGTAGTGATCTGTGGTCCAACACGCATTACCAACTAGACCATGGAGGCGACCCTTCATAGTTTCATTTCAGCTCATCACCAATTTGATTAATTTATTTGCAATAAACGAAGACCCATATTTATTTACAGCATATCATAATATTACTATTTCATTTGTATAAAGAAAGAACAAATATCCGTAGTTAGCTAACAACAAGTCGGAGAAAAGTCTACCATAATACTGGGCTTTGTGTCTGATGTAAATTTGGCTATTAAACATCATATATTCGTCACATGATTCTTAAGGGTTTCCTCGGAGAAATTGATCGTACTAACAGTTTATGTAAATTAGAAATACGTCACATGATCTTTATCTGACGACCCATTTAAGATAGTGATATGGAAATTATAGTCTGCAAAGAGCGAATTGACAAAATGGAGGGGCGGATTGACCACTTTTGTTTCCCTTGTTATTTCTAAATTTATTGACGTAAGCTTACATGAAAGGTACATTTTATTTCTTTATACATTAATTGCTTGAAAGGATACCACACAGAAAGCTAATGAAAATCAAACACCGTGAAAATCTAACATAAACTGAAAGGCGCAAATGTTGCTTACAGACTTCTGAAATGTTGACACAGTGACAAAAGTTCGAATTTTGACACGCCTAAAACTATTAAGTGTAATAAATAAAGAATAGGGTTTTAATGTTGTGATAGATTCTCCCCACCTGGTCGAACCTCCTCACTTCTCCCTTAGGGCTTTCGTGTTGATTATTCTTCTGATTCCAAATGCATGAAAAATTTAATTCTTTATTGTTTTATAGTCATCCTTATATTTACCTATCAGAAAATGTTGTTTAATTAAACTTCTCATGATGTTAGTTACAATTAAAAATTAGGCATATAAAATAAATATTGATTTTCATTGCATAAAACATAAATTTGTATTACTAGTACACCAGATAATGTTTTCCATTCTGACTATTTATTATTAATGTGTAGCCACTGAGATTGTTTTTATTTAATAGCAGACAAATCTTATTTTGTGATATCTTACTTTTTACTTGTGAGTCACCAAAGAAGATCCGTAATAAAAACAATTACCTTATTAGCATAACTCTATACATTATTATTACTAGCCCTCAGTCATTATTGTACACTACTAGAAGCCACTGATGACTTTACACCAAAAAGTTATTATAAATTATTTCAACTTATTAATTGACATCCTTTAGCTAACATTAATATATACACACATTTTGATATTGTTTTATAACAATTCCAATCTCATCAAAATATCCAACAGTTTAGACAAACTCCAAACATTATAGACTTCGCAAGAAAAGATTGGTCTTTACCTCTCTATTTCCTGTTTGTGTTTTAATGTCTGTAACTCGATCTCTTGTTCTAAACAAAATGATAAATGATAACTAATTACCATACACATAGTTTGATCTGAACAGATTAATAACCACTTTTGATATAATTATGCTGAAGTCATTAATCTAAGTAACAACGTATGGGGCAAAGACAAAATAATAAGAGATGCCCATGGAAAACAAGAAAAAACTCTGAAAACTGGATTTACACGATTCACAGAAATGAACCAGAATAGGCAGAAAAACTCAGAAATCCATGGATCTGCAACAAATTGTCATCCCTCAATAATATATAATAAATGGAAATGGCATTAATATAATATTTTAGTTCAGTCCAAAGGTAACAACAGACGTCATAATTAAAGGTCAGGTTCTTACCATCATGGACGCGATTCTGTTCATTTTGTAATTTAACATCCGTCATATCTTGAACCTGAACCTCTTGTTCATACTGTAATATAAAGTTTAGTTCAAGTTGTTTGTATTTACATGTCTCTCTCTCTCTCTCGCTTTTGTGCACACACTAAATTAAATGGTCCGGTGTGTGTGTTATTCTATTGATACATCATCTACACAGAGACCTGGTAAATTTTAACATTATTTTAAAATGACATTACTTAGGATGCTGATAATAAAATAAATACTTTTCCAGTAATCTAGATAACACATTTATTAATTATATTAATAACACTATAGTTACATAATTAAGAAGAAAAATTAGTTTAAGTTGATGGTAAATTTGGTAAATCAGCTGTTTGACAGACATTTAACTCAGTTATATGATCAACTGTCTAAGTAAAATTCAACAATTCTAAACCTCTTCCTTATTTCTCTATTTATGTGTGGAGAATCTCCTCTATCAAAGCCATAACTTATACACATTTATTTGAGAGCCAAATCAAAAGAAATTCTAGGCCAGACTAATTTCAAATGTTTTGAGCACAGTTTGCTCAAGTTAAAATTCAACTTATCCTCTTAATACACGAAGATGAATGAACCAAACTATGCATTTATTCCCATTATTTCAAAATTTAATGTAGATGATCAGAAAACAATTTGAATGAATATACATATAAACAATAAATAAATGATCAAAGAATAAGTGTTTCAAAATCATTATCCGTATATTAACTTATCCAACCAGTTAAATAGGTAACAATTCAGATTTAAATAATATATATCAACCAGACAATGGGTATAATGACGCAGAGATCCGATGACATGAAAGCTACATTATCTCCTAACATTCATGCATCTAACAAAATAACGTCAGGAATTCATCGTTTTACCTGCATCTTGAGTTGAGTTCGAGCTTCTATGGCATCATCATGCATCTGTTGTAATTTAGGACTGGCAAAGTATCCTCGGAATACAACTTTACTAATCTCAGCACCAATGAGCTTACAACGCTCAACAAGTTGTGGGTAACTTGACAAGTCATTCAACTGTTCTGCTTTCTCAATGAATTCCATGTAACTGAAAAGCAAAATTCGTTATTCTAAGCTGATAATGACTGGTGATGAAATTAATGTTAGCTAATTGTGTTATCGTCAAATCAAGGATAATATATTAGATAACTTATAATATTACTAAATTAAATGGAAATATTTTAAAATTTGATCCCAGAAGTCGATGACAACCATAGAACCAAGCAAATCACATTCCACAGACATTACACATAAATAGGACTTAATGTATATGACTTGTACCAAATCGTTTACTCTGGCTGTGAGGAGAATAAATGTTAATTGTTCTAGAAACGCCCTCACAACTATCAACAACCAAATATAAAAATACAATAAATTACTCACGTCAGTCTGGTAGCAAACAACATTACATCTGCAGTCATACAACTAAAACATAAATATTTTGGAGTTGAGGATTTACATAGTTTGTATAAATTCACGATATGTATTATTTTCCATAATCTTCATTAAATCATGCGTCACTATACAGAGTTCATATAAACGTTTTAGTTTATACTTTTGTATAACATTAATTAGATCTAAAAACATATTCATAAGTATCTATTTATTGAAAATAATGAAATATGGGTCATAATACAACTATACTCACTTGATAAAATCAGCAATAGGATCAGAAGTAGAATTAAGCTGAAAATGATGGAAAAACAATTAATTAGAAAAATAAAATGTGATGTTTAGGGAGTAGGGAATAGAGTAGGGGATCCCTTAAAAAAAGTAGGCAGCAGCTCAACTGTGGTGTCCTGTAAAAACACCGCCACAGCATTACTGAAGGGAGATATGAGGGGGGGGGGCGGTATTGAAGGGCTGGCCATGGGGTAGTGGTATTTACACTAACATAGTAGTGGCCCATCTCCATTGGAAGAGGGTTAGGGGCGCTTCCTTGAAAAAAGTGGGCAAAAAATGGAGTATTTGGTGCATTCAATACCACTTTTTCACAAAAACCAAAGTAGCCAACTGATTTTCTGCAGATAAAAACGGGACGAGGGAGTGTAAAATAGATGATGTATAATGTCGGATGATAATATGATGTTATAGTAAAATCCACATCAACTCTAGCATTTATATATATAATAGCCCACCCTCACCTCTCTCTCCCTCTGTATACACATGTGTGCACAAACATTCAAAAGTAAGTGTGTATGTACATCCAAACACACACACACACACACACGTGTGTTTGTGTATATATTTTAGTAGCATATCAGAAGAGAAAATATACAATAAAGATATCCAAATAATAAATTCATATTTTCATACATACCATCTGCTCAATATTTCTAAATTCATAGAACAACATAAGCTTAATACGCATTAAGGCATCATCAGCTGTCCTAACTGCGTCAACCTACATGGAAGAAACATCAAAGTATATCTGATAACTCATTTAATAACAAAACAGAATTTCATTCTCATTGTAACACACAATCTCACGCCTTCTCTCAATATATATATATATATCAGGGTCAGAACTTCAAATGTATTCCATTATAGTCAGTGTCTTAGTGTTAGTGACAGTAAAATTAATACATCCATTTAACAAAGATACACAAATGCCAGCACAATCAGCTCGTATAATAGACTGTGTAAGCCACGAATCATAATAATGCGATATTTGTAAGATCTGGTTATACATTATAATTTTTTCCATTGTTGTTTATATTGTTTAATAAACAGTAAAGGAAAATTGCCTTTTCAATTATATTCATTATATAACACACTGTTAGAAATAACTTTAAGCCAGAACTTTAGGACAACTGATATTAGTGTCCCTCCGAATATTACTTGTTTTTACTATCATCTTCCATCGACATGTTTACAATTATCAGTCATAAGACAATTTCCCCAAAAAACAGCTAGATAGGTAATACTATAAGATTATAATGAAGTAATAAAGATAAATAACGTGCTCGTTATAATTACCATTGTTTTCTTGGTATACCTCAACTTTTATAATCTTTTTAAGAGTATAACGTTCTTAACTTGACCCGTCATATACATTTTAACAAAACATATACTAATTTATGTAGCCGCAGTGTCCAACAGACTACTGCGCGGGTACTTTATTTATTGCAGTTGTCATTGTTTGAAGACGATGGGTGTGATAGGTGATGAAGCGAAATCAATACGTGTGTTTTGTTTAGCCATGATGCTGCTCACACCTCAGAGTAGCTGCCTACAGTAATGACAAGTAACATCCCATAGACACAGTAACACAAACTCAAATCCATACTTGGGATTCCTCTATTCTATGGAAGCATCCTGTGGTGTTAGTTTGGTGGATGGGTGGAAGTGGTGTACAAGATGGGTGTACCATAAATAAAACTTCATCCACACTTATCTTTATTATAGTATATAACAAACTTAAAGCATACTTTTCATAATCCCAACCAATGTCATATACTCTGCCATTTGAGACTCTTTTATCAGAATATTTTAGAATACCAAGAAAACATTACAAACACACATACATTCGAGTGTATGTTCATTAAAAAGAAATTTTACTGAGAACAATAAGAACTCAAATAACACGGGCATGTGTTAGCTACCACAGTGTTGCCAACTGTCAAATGTGTTATTTTGTGAACATAGACACACCAATATTTGCTTTTATTTATATTGATGTACTATAACCTCAGCTAATCACTAGCCGTGTTAATTTGTTGTTTTCTGTCAATGATAATTACCCAAGGTTCATACACATTTTGACATCTCAGATTCCAGGACTTTCCAATGTCAAATTCAAGGACCTTTTCAACGAATTCAGGAACTTTTAACGTGGAAAAATACACCCATATTTTGGAAGAAGTGTAACGACTGAATTTCTGTATGCTTATGATTAAAAATATAGATCTATATGTCCAAATTCCAGGACTTTCAAGGACCTCTACAGAAATTCCAGGACTTTCCAGGCCTGGAATCCAAATTTTAAAATTCAAGGACTTTCCAGGTTTTCAAGGATCTGTGCGAACCATGTTACCAAATGGCCAAAATCCATAAAGCAGCCACATGTGTAATGGGTGAATTACAGACACTTATTTTAGCCTTATACTCTCCCCATATCCTCACTTCTGTGACTAGTCATAGCCTAGAACTAAGGTAGATACCAAACCAGATTATCAGCTCATGCTATATACTTTAACAAACTCACCAGTAAGCAAGGAAAAGTAATAAGAGTTGTGGAAAAGAGAAAGGCAATAAAAGCACCAAGTTATCCTTGTACAAACTTACAGGGTTTTCATATTTCATCCACAGATTCAATCCTGAAATTATTCCTAATTTACATCTGATTCTCAGCTGAAGCATTTTTTTAAATGCGTCGTTAGGAATAACATTTAATGTAAAATGTTTGGTTTTCACCTTAATTGCCACACAAAACTGAATAAAAACCAGTGATAGATATTTTACCATTTAGAACAGATATATATATATATATATATATATATATATATATATATTGTTATAATATACATGTCTTCACTCTTATTACTAAATATTTCTGAGAGAACCATGTCAACCTTTCTTTCATCTCAAATAAAAATCTTGAAGAGATGAAATGTTCGTTTTTTAATGTCTGCATTCAATATCCTGTTGTTTATATACCTTTATGAATTTAACCACTAACAAGAGAAACATGGTCAAACTAATAACTAACAGAACAGATGAAGATGCTCAACACAATATTTGTCAATGACTAGAAATCATGTGTCAACCCATTTAAAATATCATATACTAATCAATAAATAATATAAATATGTGATTAGTGTATATATTATGCTATAGACAGACTGAGCTAACAACTACAAAACAGTTGTTGGTAGTACCGCTACACCAAGATAAACATACATTATAATAGAATTGTTCTGGAATCACTTTCAGTTTCGTAAACTTCAACAATCCTGGAACCTTTTTTGTCTTGTTCTCTGGATCAGTTCCATGCCAAGAAAACTCATGAAGCCTGATGAAGAAATAACCAGATCTGGTAAATACACACATTATTTAAGAAAATAATGATTAAATTTTGACCACAACTGTAAATCTGTTAATATCAACCACAAACATATTCTAATTGATTTCCCATTTTGTACACAATGGGAAGTAATCATGGTGAATGGCAAGAGACAGGAAAGAAAATCATAGGAAATATAGTTATAACAGGCCTTTAATACCCAAATATTCCATATTAGAAACACAAGCAGCTTACAATTATCATGCGAGCAAATGGTGTTTCTCCAAATTCATATACTTCATAAATATTTCAGGTGACAAAAGTAATCAAAAGATGGACAAAATCAGTGCTTCCAGTACAATATATTAAAAATATTCATGATGCCCAAATTTGGGACCTGGAAAGTGTCACAGTTTTATTTATATTCTGATTCACTTGGTAACAAAAATAATAATACATTTTTGTTGCAGTCTGTTTTGGAATGATTATATACTTTACTTAGCCTCACCTCTGGGACAAGTGATTGACAAGTGAATCCTCAAGGAAACATCTCACAAACACAGGTATGGGTCAGCTTTGTACCCTAACCAAGAGGTTTCCAAGTCAGTCCAGTAATTGCTGTGCTATCAGAACATCCAAACATCCCACTTCGGAATAAAATCCCCTTTAGTGCCTTTAATAATGTTACTTAGCACAGCAATAGAACAACTTTTTATAAAAAAAGAGAAATGACTTCAGTATACAGAGATAATATATCTCATTTCTACTTTAGCTGTTTTATCTAATTGTTACTATCAGTGAATCATGGATAAATAAACTGGGTATCAATATACCAATTATATACTTTCTAGCTATTGGAAATACATCACAAAAACATACAACTTGTAGTGGATTTTAGTTGTATTTTGAACATTATAATTTAGAACGATGTCGGTGCCACCTGTTGAATGGGTTGGAAAAAAAAGTAGCATGGCAGCCACATGATTTGTGTTCATGTGTGCTCAAAGGAATTTGTTTTCTGAGGTGTATAGATGCCAAAGAGATATTACAAGTTGACAATAATTTGATTTAAATATTTTCTAGATTCCGAAATGATTAATTATGTAAACTTTATGAGCTGTAAATGTTGATCAATTTGGAGATCAGCAATAGGCAGTAATGTAGTTGTGTAATTTCTTCACACGTATGATGTAAGGTTTATAAAATGGAACTAGTCTAGAATGATAATATATTTTTGGTACCTAAGTTGGGTACAATGTTTGTATGGTATATTTTATTATTACTCTTATACACTATAGTGTTGTTGTTAAATCTGAATTTATGATTGTTTCAGTTTCACGAAGACAATGGGTTATGAGTTAGTTTGATGGCGGATGGTGGTTCTAAAATAAACTGTGATTAAAACTTCCCGAGTCTTCAGTCGAAACAGGCACATTATTAATGCACCACACAATCTAACAAATTCACAGTACAGCACTTAACATCCAGAAGAAATATCAAATTAGAAAATGTACATTTAATAAAGCACCCTTACTAGCAGAAACCATTCATAGACACTGTACAGTGACACCCCAAATTAGATACGATTGTATAATAAAAAGTTACCAAACTTTTTAAGCAATAAAGAAACTCGACATAATTTCCTACCATTCATTAGCATCAGGAACATATAATGTGGGACCTTGCTTCAGATAACGTGTCACTTCATTTGTCTTTTCATCCATGCGATAAACAACTAAAACCTCGTTAGCATCCAATGATATGGCTTGTTTTCTCTCAATTTGCAAGTGTTCCAAAGGATTTTTGAACATTACACAAGGTCTGTTAACACAAAGTACACAGATCATGACAAATATACTAGTATTACTGTTATAAAAAGAGATAAAACTGAAACAGAGATATATTTAATTATGTGTGCGTGTGTGCTCAGCTTATGATACATATATTTGATTGAATGTTACTGAATATTGTTAGAAGTAAATTAACATGGATAGCACTTGCAATAAAAATAGAATGTGTTCAAATTATAGCATACTTAAATAAATGACACACACACACACACAATTTAAATTCAGTAAGCAGTATACCCAGGTTTGTGTGCTATTTTGCCATTCTTATGTTTGATCATCAGATAGGAGCGCTGGTCTGCAGCATACACTGACAATGGCACATATTTTTCCCAGAAAAGAAACAGCTGAAATCGTAAACAGATGCAGAAATGATTACTCCTGCAATATTTCACCATAAAATAATTAACTCATCTATGACCAAACAATTGTTAAATTCAAGACATGGAAACTGAATTGGTAGAAGGGCCATGATATATATATGTGTGTGCATGTGCATAAAACTAGATATATATAGAACAATAATTATGATGTAGATTTAATAAAGTGCACTTACTAGCAGGAGCTACTCAAAAGTATTGTACACAAAAAATCAAAACATCAAATTAAATTTTTTTTAAAGTGATAATGTTTACCAAAGAAAGCAACCTGGAACAGGTAGGGTTTAAGAACATATTTTAATTTTTCAAGAGATGACACTTTAAATCATCTCTGGCAACACAGGTACCTCAAATATGATATGACTCAAAGACAGAAGTTTTCAGGTTGATTATCTTAATGAAAAAGAATATTCAAGTGCATTGTCATTTTTACTTCAAACTTGGTAGTAGAATCTAAACATTAGTATTCTGTCTCACAGATAGCCAACATAGTTTTAAAGAATAGTTGTGTTATGGTCATATTTGTTTAGTATTAGGTAATATACAAACTGCATCATTTGGTATTTTAGACAGTGGATGTCTTTAAGATGGTAGTAGTAGACAGCCAGGTTTTTATTAATATCATACATGTTGATTTGAAACCAAATAGATCATATCTGTTTTATCATCATAGTATAACACCTTTTAAGAGATCACTCACAGCAGCTATTCAGATAATGTCCTTAAAAATAGGTAATTCCTTTGGTTGATATTGATAATGGCTGCTTATATATGAATTGAAAATAAACATTCTGCTGATATTTTAAGACTATAGACAGATAGTTATTTAAGGAAGAGGTTGTGAGAAGAGATTTCTTCATGTTTAACATTCTAGAATATAAGATTGTAATAAACGCTTACCCTTTTTGGACCCGTTTCCACCCTTGCCTCACCAGTCAGTTTGTATATTAAGGCCTGTAAAGACAAATCAATTTAACAGATCACTTAAAAAATAAACTGAATACTAATGGCATCAGCACTGAATATATATTATATACATATATATATATATATAATTTGTTTCATTAAACTTCATTCATTCTGAACTTTCATATATTAACAATTCGACTCAGCCATATAATCAGACACGTGTACCATATCCACTTTTTACGTATCCAAATTTATTTGTGATTGTCTACTTTAATGACTATATAGCTTAAAGAAACTGCCTAAAGATAAAAACCACCCTTATGAACTGAGATCACCTGTGATATCTAAATACAGGTACTCTTTGAAGGCAGGATAAGTTTTGTGTCCAAAGATGGCTAATTAATTTCCAAGAATCAGATTTCAGACAGATAATTTGTTATAGTAGACAATCAGTAAGAAAAGGTTTACTAATATGATATGCACGTATCTAAAAATTCAAAGCAAAGAGAACCACAACAACACATCATATTATTGTCTGTCCACTAACCTGTTGGCCAACATCAAGGGTTACCCATCCTATTGTCATTATGGCCAAATTGATTGAATTAAGCTTCTGAAATAAAACAGAACAAAATAAATCTACAATCATTTGGTTTGTTTAGTCTCAGCACTCATTACATCTGAAATACGTAGATCAGGCGTATCATCTATTTATAGGGAAACATCCCAGAAAGAGAGATACGAGTCAGATTTTAACCACAACTTGGATGATTATTGATGTTTTACGGCCACTTTTGTGCACATGGTAGGCTAAATGGGCCGAGCGACCTCCAAAGGTAATGAGATGAAGTGAAAGATGAAACAACCTTCAGATATGCCCACGTCGGGATGCGAACATGGTGGTAGTGATCTGTGGTCCAGCACGCTACCGCTAGACCAAGGAGGCGCCCAATACACCACAACTTGGAGGTGTGCAACTCTAACAACTACGCTCTCAGAATGTCCCAAAAATCTATAATAAGTTAGATCACAAATGACACATTTGTTTAAAAATACCTTGTGTGATTTAGGAAAACATTTAAATCATTAAATATATTTTGGATATCAATTTTTTTAAATAATGAGAAAAATCCATTATATGTATATATATATATATATATATATATATATATATATATATGTAATAACTTCTTAACATAAACCCACATGAATGAAAATAATTTTAACCCATAATATAGATTTTCTATATAACTGAACAATATGTGTACATTTTTAAAATGTTGATACTTCATTATTTCTGATCAATTCTCATAGACTTGGTAAACTTTTACTTCAAAGTGGCACCATGTATTATGGTTATGATGAAACGTGAGCAGTTTCTGGAAATTATGTTATTATGCTAGTAGGATAAATGTAATATCTACTTTTTAGTATAATTTTGCATTTACAAAATTTAAAGGGTTGATCAAACGATTTTCTTTTAATTGTATCTAGGAAACAAAAGGAAAAATTTGTTACTCTGTAATTATCTATGATATATTTGTGTCTAAGTATTAACTTTGTTGGTTTGATCACCACATAACAGTTTGATATAATTATGAGAGCCAGCTATTGAAAAGTAATCCAGAAAAGTGTAAATTGTTTCCAATAACTGTATATAAATACTGAGGTATATGTTTATGATATTAAACATTTCTTGCTTATGAAATTTCCATCTATCTACCAAGAAGAGATTAAACACGAGTGAAACACATTGTCAATTAAGCAAAAAGTTGAACCATGAAAGAGGATAAGTAACTAAAATCAGTTGATCACTGGTGTTACAAATTTGCTTGTGTATTTTGTTACACATTGTACAATGATTTATTTGTAACCCATAATAAATACAATACAATGTGCGACTACATGGTGCTGTGGAAGTGAAAGGGAGGGTTCTACAAGCTCGTGGTAAAACAGTGAAATTGTCACTCAAGCTATTTAAACTAATAGCTGTGCTTCTATGCAACATTTATGTGTAGGACTTCATATCTAATGTAAGTAAATTGATTCTTTGAGTCAGGTATTGTAATGCTAGTGGGGATAAAAGTCAATTTAGAACTATAATATTCCATAACATGTGCTCTAATGTCAATAGGTGATATTGGCCATGTGCTTTTGGAGTGAACATATATTTTTTTATAATGATTTTGTGTAGGTGTGTTATTTGGGTTTAAATAAGTGTAATTGTATCAGATTTGTCCTTTGTGTGAGCCAATTATGATGAAATGGCCAGAATAGTTAATTTTAGTACAATTATATATTGGATACTTGGTTTGGTGCTAAACCTGGTCTCTTATTTTGTAGTCAGGTGAATCACTGCTCATTACCGGATAGAAATTCATGGGTTATAAACATCCATAGATGTTAATAAACATCCATAGACATTAATAAACACCCGTAAACATTCATAGATGTGCACAGACATCTGTATACATCCATAGAAGTCATTAGACGTTGTCAAGGTCCTTGCTGATCACAACACTGATTACAGTGCCACCAGTTTATACTGTTGGCCCAATGGCTTGAATTGAACACTACCAGTAAACATTAATGTCATGTGTCAGAGTTTGTGATGCTGGTCTGGTTGTCTTTCATTGCTTGTCATCACATGTCAAGTCACTGGATTACAACATACAGTCTCAAAACTGTGGTCTTTCTATCTAGGGGTATTGTGTTGCAGGTTTGGAAATATTGTATGACTTAATAATTACATGTTTAGTTAAGTTACCAAAATACTTATTAAATAATATATAATTTTCTTTGTTCTCTGGGACGTTTTTGTGAATGTTTGTATGATACCCATACACTGACACTGGCCCTCTTGATAACAATTGGTAAAACCCGAAACCAAATCATGTTTCAGCATTCAACTACAATCATGTCACTCAAACTGTCCCTGCTGAACACGCACACCAACACACACACATGAATACAGCCACACACACACACACACACACACATTCATGATGCCAGTTCAGTAATAATAAAAGCACCACATATCACCTTAATATATATAAAATACTGGATGCACAGTACTATTAATATTAACCATTACTTACTCTTTTGATAAATGCAAGTGAACTAAACCAATTCACATTATGTATATTAAATTTTTAGCACTATTAGTATTACTAGTATTACTAAGTAAAAAATGGTTCTCTTCTCATAATACATTAACAGAACACTACATAATTCAACTCTGATAACTTTATCAATTATGACAGGTCTATTACCTTTTGATCTGTGTTGTTCCTAATTTATAATGATGCACTTGAATTCTAAATCCATGTAGTGGGTAAAAAGCTAAGATTTATGCAAGCACATAGCAACATTATCATAAAATATAAACTCAATGTGTTTCAAATGGAAGAATACCTTGGCCAATAACAAATATGCAAATGAAAATAAAGTACACAATTTTATGCATGTTTAATAAACACCTACAATGATAACAATTGAAATGCATTCATAAATATTCTTAATTAACAACAATATTGTTAAGAATGCCCTATTTATATATTATATATAGTCTAAATATATATATATATATATATATATATATATATATGTGTGTGAAAACTATTTGCCCCATGAGACTAATCACCCCACAAGACACATTGCCCCAGATTTTCAAAACGCTTCGCCTCACTATGATATTTGAAAGTAATATATATATATAATTGTAATGTAGACCAGTTTGTCAGAGAATTAATTGCAAAAGTAATATGATTTTTTTGTAATGTAGACGAGTTTGCGAGAGACTTAACTAGCACCAACAGTATTAAAAGTTGTGATTAAATGTAAATAAAAAATCTATATAAAGGATGCAATCAGATTACAAATATTTACTTTATGCAATGATCATGACAACTAGACCCCACTGAAAACATTTAAATATGAACACATGGGGTATAAATTGAGTCTTTTTGCATTGGTTGCGTCTGATTTTGTCATCAGCGATGAACTCTGCTTGGATCTCAATCATGGTCGACTATGTATGGACGATGGTGATCAGTTGGTAGAAGGGCATGTTGTAGCAACAAACTTTGGAGATGAGCCACCAGTGCCATCCCTCACAATCATTGTTGGTGGTGATGGTTCTGTTAAAAATTAATCACGCTGTGTCGGGGCTAGGTCTTGTATGTAATTAAGTTCAGGTGGTCTGTATGTAGTTAAGTAGTTCACGAAGTTGAGTAGGCATTGGTGTGATTGGTGCATCCATGGCAATGATGCTTGTGAACACTGGAGTGGTGTGCTCAGCAGGAAGGAATGGGAAACACGTTAGACGGCAAATAAACAGAACAAAAGTTAGAAGATAATCTGGTAGATTCGGCGACTAGCAGCAATGCATCTGATAACATTTGGTTATTAGATCTACACATCCATGAGACCATCGTCTCTTCAGTACTTGCTTTGTAGTACTGCCCTGTTGTAATGTTTGTGCCACAAAGAATGAGACACCACTTGCCACAGTCATTTATTCAATGACACATGTTAAAACCACACTTTGACAGCGAAGACAATCTATATATATTAAGTGGGGCGGCATATGAGGTGAATTGTCCAATATGTCAATGGGGTGAGTTGTCTTGAAAAGCGTGGGGCAGTCTGTCTGATGGGGCGAAGTGTCTAGTAGCCACTCATATATATATATATATATATATATAATGCAGACACAAATAAGTGACCTTTCAGATATTTAATCATATATTAATTTTCCGTTATGATACTAATATTGAAAGTGATTAATTTTCAATTAACCAAAGAACTAATTAAACTTGGTTAACGGTTTTTTTCTCCAGTTGACATGAAATTTGTTCCGGTTTTAAGTTTTTTTCTCTCTGGCTGTATTCCATTGTTATGATTGTATAAATACAAATTAACGGGATTGTTTTTCAACTGTTCTCAAGGTAGTAGATGGTTGTAAAAACAAAGACATTAATAAAATTACCATCCAACCAATAAAATAATCTAAAATGTTCCGTCGCTCTTTTTCCATAATTACATTTAACGTTATGATTTATAACTTACTCGCCTTATTATAATTTGTTTTAAGTTTAGATCTATATGCCGTTAATATACTCACTTCTGGCCTTGTACAATACGGTTAATACAAGATAACTAACTGCGTGTACAGTGTTAAAGCTCTGATACAAAATTATTTATCAAACATAATCATTTTGCCCACCTTGCAAAAACTTATAATCTAACAAGTATCAATAAAACGCGGACTGGCACCCAAATCATGTTCAACAATGAGTGACTGTTTTGTTTAACTTTATAATCGTATGTTCATTCTCAAACCTGGGTCAAACATGAACAGACTAAAATACAGTTCTCTATCAGTGTAACAACTATAGAATTAATTTGATTTAAGCATCTATGCTAGATGGACGAAAATACTCACTTTATAATTTGTTTATAGTTTATGTGTATTATATACTCCACTGTACCATAATTCAAATGAATATGGAATTTTATATTGGTAATGAAAGATGCACCCTTCTGGAATTCTGGTGCTTTTCGGGACTTAATATAATGTGCGGAAGCCAAATGTATAATATTTGTTATACTATCGTTTAATTTTAAAGATTCAAAGCCATAAATAGTCGAATATCATCAACACAATGTTCTACATTCTTCACGGAAGAGGAGAAATCTAACTACTCTAATCATATATACAGCTGTGTTTGATGAACATACAAGTGATATTTAACGCCATATTGCTGCGTAATGATGACAAATTTACCCTCTAGAATATCAGATAACAAACTGAACATCAGATAAAATATCACGATCTGGGGGCGTTATTCCAGATAGGATTGAAATCATCCAAATACTTTATATGACGGACAAAACTGTAATATATTATCACAGGAAACACAATGTATATACTTTGGATTATTATTATGTCTGTATGACCTGGTTCTATTGACCTAATAAAAACACTTCCGGCTAAAGTTGTGGAAAGTTAACGTCTCGTGTTCTGTCATTTGTTTAAAATATATTATATTGGCGACGAGGTGGTGAGAAATAAACAACAAGTTGATTGAAATAATAAACAACCTACGTGTGTGTAACGAGACGCAAAGAAGAATGTGCGTGAAGCAAAGATGAAGGCAGATTTCCAGTGATTAAATTCGACTTGCGCCGCCTGACTCTGACCTCATGACATTCTTCGGTTTGGTTAAATCCTTGTGTTGTGGAATAAATTCCTACAAACTGTACAACAATGGCTACAGGAATAATTGGTGGTGTTGGTCAGTATGATCATGTTAAAGAAACATTTGTGTCATACACAGAAAGACTGGAGATGTTTTTTTCTTGCGAACAATATCTTGGAAGTGGCGGGGAACTCGGAAGAACAAATAGCTGCTCGAAAAGTGAAAGAAAAAAAGCGATATTTCTCAGTGAAGTCGGTCCAGTAACTTACGCGGTAATAAGTAATTTAGTGGCTCCTACTAAGCCAAAGGATATTGTGCTGGAAGAAATAAAACAAAAAAACTGAACAGCCATTTTAATCCGTCTCCGTCGGAAATCTCGGAAAGTTTTCACTTCGGAAAAAGGGATCAAATTGCTGGCTAATCTGTGAATGATTAAATTCTAGTGTTGAAAAAACTTTCTATACATTGTAAGTTTGACCAGCATTTAAATCGTGCTTTGAGAGATCGATTTGTTTGTGGACTAAACACTGAACATTTAACATTCGATGATGTGTGTCGAATCGCTACAGCGATGGAGATGTCTTCTAAACAAGCACAATAAATGCATCCACCACAAAGCACTCTAAATAAAGTGACAAGTAGTCAAAAGAAGTATCCAGGAAGTAAAGGCGGATTTCGCTCAACTATCGGAAAAGTGTCGTGTTACCGCTGCAGAAACAACCATCTGCCACCTGATGTCCACATAAGGACGTGACCTGTAAAATGTGTAGAAAGCAAAGGACACACCAAAAACTTTACTAGTACTAAGCCTACTGCAGGTGTAGTTAAAGTTGTCACAGAGAACACTATTAACCAGGAGGATGATAATAATTGTTTAGGCATATATACTGTTATGTCACTGTCTAAGTCTTCTAATGAAGGTTATTTTGAGAATGTGTTACTTAACGGTAAGCCTTGTAAAATGCAAATAGATACTGCTGCTGATCACACAATAATGTGTAAATCGGTGTATAGGAGAGAACTCAGTCATATTCCTTTGAGAAAATCTAAGATTAGATTGTGTACTTATACTGGTGACTCACTAACTGTGTGTGGTGAATTGTTATGTGAAATTGTCTATGATGAGCAAAAGCTTACATTGCCTTTAATTGTAGTAGACCACCCTGAAAGGCCTACACTTTTAGGTAGAAACTGGTTGGCAAAATTACGACTAAATTGGTGAAAGGTGTTCCATGTTAAACACGAGGAAGCAGTGCCAAGCAAAGATTAAGTTCGATGTTGAAAAATAAGGCTCATTTATTTGAAGACAGTTACGATGGTTTGAAAGGCCATGAGGCTCACATCAGAGTTAAGCCAGAGGCTAAGCCAGTGTTTCACACACCTCGTAGGGTGCCATATGCATTACGTGAACGAGTTACCAAAGCTTGTAAGGATCTGTGGTGATTATAAAGTCAGTATTAATCCTTCAGTAGAGAATGAGAAAATAACTCTACCAACTACTCAGGATCTGTATGTGCAAATGGCAGGCTCCCAAGTATTCACCAAATTAGATTTGTTCCATGTCTATGCACAATTAAAAGTTGATGAGTCCAGTACAAAGTTCCTCACAATAAACACCCACAAAGGCTTGTATGCTTACTTAAAACTGCCGTATGGAGTTAAATATTGACCAAAAATCTTTCAATCTAAGATGGATCAAATATTGCAGGGCATACCCAAATGTGTCTGTAAGCAAGATGATATACTCATAGGTCGAAATGATGAGAATGAGAATTTGGATATTCTTGAAATGGTATTGGAAAGGCTCAGTGAAAATAATGTGCATATAAAATTGCCAAAGTGTGATTTTTTAAAATCCAGTACTGTATACATTGGATTTGAGTATTGTGGTGATGGTGTACAACCATTGGAAAGTTCTGTAGAGGCAATTAAAAAGCCCCCAGCTCCCACTAATGTGTCCCAGTTAAGGTCATGGTTAGGAGTAGTCCAATACTATCATTAGTTTTTACCAGATTTAGCAACAGTTTTGAATCCATTACACAGGCTGCTACAAACGAATGTTAAGTGGGACTGGTCTAATGAGTGTAAACAGGCATTCAAAGAGTGTAAAAATCAGTTGACATGTGAAACGTTACTTGTACATTATGATCCCAGTAAAAAGGTACGGTTGGCATGCGATGCAAGTTCCTATGGGCTGGGCTCAGTTTTGTTCCACGAGTTTGAAAATGGTGACGAACGACCTATCAGTTATGCTTCCAGAGCCATGAATAAGAGCGAGAGAAACTATGCACAAATTGAGCATGAGGCATTGTCCCTAATATTTGGGGTAAAAAATTCCATGATTTTTTGTATGGCCGAAAATTTACTTTGGTAACTGACCATAAACATTTGTTGGTTATTCTTGGACCAAAATCTGGAGTACCTACTATGGCGGCCGCCAGAATACAGCGATGGGTGTTGTTTCTGTCAGCTTACGATTACGATATTGAATATCGAAACCCAGCCTCTCGTGCCAACTGTGATGCTCTGTCGAGGTTGCCAAACCCTGAGTCAAGTAGTGAGGGTATGGAAGGTCAAGTGTTTGCAGTTAAGTATTTAGATGATAATTTTCCTGTGTTGGCAGAGGATGTTACAAAAGCAACTAAAGTAGATCCAATTTTAAGCAAAGTTCATCAGTTTATTCTAAATGGATGGCCAGGGAACAGTGATGAAATTCGTGAGGTGTTTAAACCTTTTTATCACAGACGTGACGAGTTATCATGTGAACAGGGTTGCGTATTATGGGGTGCTAGAGTAGTCATTCCAAAAACGTTTCAAGGGAACATATTAGATGAACTACATTGGGAACATCCTTGTATGTGTAGCATGAAGGCGCAACACGTAGCTATGTATGGTGGCCTAAATTAGATGCAGATATTGAGTCCAAAGTTAGAGCATGTGCTATATGTCAAAGAGTTAGAGCAACTCCTACAAAGATACCTTTACATCCATGGCTTTATCCAGAGCATCCTTTTCAAAGAGTGCACATTGATTTTGTGAAGATAAGAAACAACATTTTCTTATTTTTGTCGATAGCTACTCTAAATGGGTAGAAGTTAAGCCTATGCAAAAGACAACAGTAGACAAAACTCTTGAATATTTGAGAATGATTTTTTCCCCAGCATGGTTTGCCCGAACAGTTGGTGTCCGATAACGGACCACAGTTCATTGCCCATGAATTTAAGGAATTTATGATACAAAATGGCATTAAACATATTAGAGTTGCTCCTTATCATCCGGCATCAAACGGGGCTGCGGAAAAAGCAGTGAGATTATTTAAGGAAAGTTTCATCAAACAGCTTCTAGAAAGTAACTGAGCGTTCACTGAAACACAGAATTCTAGATTTTCTGTTAAGATATAGAAGTACACCTCATGGTACCACAGGACTTAGTCCAGCTGAGTTGCTCATGAAGCGACAACTGAGAGTAAGGCTAAATTTAGTTGAACCAGATCTGACTAAGTTAGTCAACAAAAAGCAAGAATTTCAGAAAGTTCAGTTTGATAGAACTAGAAAGGGTTAGAGAATGTTTGATGTTGGTGATGTGGTGGAAGTGAAAAACACAAGAGGACAATAAGAAAACAGACAAATGATTATTTCGTTCTATAATTGATGTTAAGGGACCTAGAAATTATGTTGTAAAAATAGGTTCTGAAAAACAATTAGTTCGTGCAGATCACTTTGTTAAAGTTTTTGAGGAGGCAAGCATCTCTGATTCACAAGAACTGATCACTTCCCTCCCAGTTTCTGATTCTAAAAACAGTTTGTCAACAACTGTAAATGACAGTTTAGTGAATAATATTGAAATTGGTGTAAATTCTGAACAAATCTCTCTAGTTTTTGACCAGGCTGTTGATAACGTCAGTAATGGAAATGATACAAGTGAACCTGATCGAATTCTTGTGAAGAAGAAAACTTCGATTTCTCCTATGGTTTTGAGAAGACCAAATAGGGAAAGAAAACCAGTAAAGAGATTAATTAGCGAGTAAAATTTGGTTTAAAAATTATATTTATGCAACTATTTGTATATTTGCTAGGATTGTTACTGAGTTATACAAAACGACAGAATAATAATCATCTTGTTAAAAAAGGGAAAGCAGTGTAATATATTATCATAAGAAACACAATGTAAATACTTTGAATTCTTATTATGTCTCTATGACCTGGTTTCTAGTGACCTAATAAAAACACTTCCGGCTAAAGCTGTGGAAAGTCAACGTCTGGTGTTCTGTCATTTGTTTAAAATATATTATAAAAACATGTCTTTGAAACTAAAGAATAATTAAGAACATCATGGTAAGCCGTATCGAATGCCACAGACAGGTCCAGAAGAACAAATAATACTGGCTTACCTTAATCAAACGACATCATAATATAATGTTTAATCTAAGACAAGGGTGATTAATCAAAGCATTGATGAGACAAACGGTTCCCTCATAAAATATTAATTGTGCCTAGAAGCAGTTTGATCAGAAGTTAAACTTTGACAATTTGGCTACATAGAAATGTACATAGAGAACTCTGGATGACGCTTGCTTTACTAAAACCATCAGTAACTATATAGCGAAAATATATAGAAATAATCTACGTAAATATATAGATATTAGGGGATATCTTTTATTGTATCAAATTTATATAACAAATTAATAGAATTCATAATAAAATTAGTATTAAACTGAATTGAGAAAATTAAAACAATAATCCCTATTAAATAACATGAAGGATATCACAGGAAACAACTGAGATACAAAAGAATTACAATTGAAAATGACGTGATAAAGAATCCCAAGATATTTCCCTGGAAGTAGAGTAAAGTTTGCTGAACAAATTCCTGTTTCTGATCAATGAACCAATCATTATATAACACTCCTCTTTAAAATCTCCAGTTATCTTTTATGACAACAAACATATCCCACTTTTAAAGCCCTCGTGATTGTACGCCCCCTTGAACACACAAACATATTCTGGATAAGATAGCATAAGTTCAAAACTCCTAAAACACTGAATCAATTCAAATAAGTATTCCTTTCCGTACAATAATAAATACATCATTACAAATAGGTCACATTCCTAGGAACATGAAATTGCAAAGTAATACTAATATAGAAACCTAAAAATAAATCTGATGTGGAAAATTAAAGTACAATTTCGTTATAACTGTTATTATTCTAAACATCGAGACAAAAAATCATTAAATACTTTTGTCTTTTATGCAAACATTATATTTTATATTAGACCCAGAGGTGAGTGAACTACTTTTATTTTGTACTGAGTAGAAGTAATTAAGCCTCTTCAAAACTACTTGCGTAGAAGTAAAAGTAAACTTGTAAAAATCTACTTCAGTAAAAAGTAAAACTACTTTCTGAAAGTAATTGTGGTAAATGTAGAAGTAAAAGATAAATTTATTGTAACACAAAATACGAAAATCAAATAATCATTAAACAAGAGTTAAAAAAATACGTTGTATCCACAGACACGTGCTGCCACTTTAAGTTCATTGTGTCCACATACTTGCACATGTACTGCCACCTTCAGTTCACTGAACAAAGCCCTTGTTCAACTTCAGCAAAAGCTGATTCTCCAAGTTGGCGTCGCTAATCCCCAAAATAGTTAATTACAATGAAAACAGTTGGCTTCAGTTGAAACATTGTATAACAAATTGAGTCTTTAAAACTAGGTTGGCAAAATTATGACGAGTTTTGAATATCAGTGAGCATCAGTTGAAACATGTCTACCAAATTGAGTCTTTAAAACTAGGTTGGCAAAATTATGACGAGTTTTGAATATCAGTGAGCATCAGTTGAAACATGTCTACCAAATGTTAGCATTCTTATAAAACTCATTTCAATATCACATCATATTAAAATATATTTGTTTACTATAAGTTGATCAACGATAAACAAGTTGTTGGCAACAACTTGTAATGATAACTTGCAGCATCTTTATCAATTGTCTCTTAAATCATAGGCTATGTTATCACTAAATAAGTAATGAAAATATCGTGAAGTAAATGAAAGTAACAAAGTAAAAAGTAGCATTATCGCAAATAAAACAACTACTTCGTTACAAGTAAAAGTAATTAGTTGAAATCTTACTTCGCTACTTCCAGTTACTTGAATGTTCAATCCAGTTGTTCAGTTCCATCATTGTCCAATTATCTGTCGATAATATGGCAATATCTAAAATTAATCAAAATAATAATAATTTATGTACTAACATAGTGTGACCTGAATTTTCTGGCTCTATGTTAACAAACTATCTTTGGGGTAAAAGCACTTAAGATAATGCACCCATTAACCTAGCTAAGTACTCAGAACATGTTAATTATATAATGAAGATAATATTCAGTGGCTCATTTGCCATAAATTATACCTGGAAACATCTCTCAATAAATAATCTTAACAAATGTCATATACTATATCAGTAAATATTAGATCGATTAATTAAACATCATAATAATTACTATCCTTAGTCCAGATGACAAACATAACATATCAACAGTCACTTTGGCAGTCTTTTAATCAATTCGTGTTTAATGTTTCGGTTGTAGGCCAATATGTCTCATCCTTGAATCATATAGGATTGTACAGTTTTAAAGAGATATTAATTGATTGATTGATTGATCGTTCGATTGTTTGATTACTTTTACATACCCTTCGCCCAAACCCTGGTAGGTGTAATCAATATTATTGACATTCAATAAATATGTTACAAGTATCGAACGAGACTCTAACTTACAAAACTGACAACTTTTGGATATATTAAGTATGACGTACCCTAATTATATAGCGTCATCATTGTACTGATGACATTAACATCATCATGGATAACTCGAATTATAATTATAGTTCTTTGACTTTGATGTCTAACAATCGTTAAATATCCACTCCAGATATTGTGATAGTGAATATCCAACATATTCTTTATCACATTGTTTGGCCACAAGGTGGAGACGTCTCTGACTTCAGTAAGAATATCAAGCGCCGTCTATCATGTTAATGTGCTGGTACAGAGTAGGTTCTAGGCTTCGATAGGTATGACGATCTGTCAGCTGAAGATTACGAAAGAATGCGACGTGCTGGTGAGGATACCACAGATTATAAGCTAACTACCACAAGTTCACTACTTAATCGGGATGCCATTCTCTAGAACAAGCACAACAAACGGGAGCTCTGACGGGTGCTGTCCTTATATTAACTTTGGAGATACATTGATTGTATGGAGATACGTTAATTCTTAACATGATTTATTTGACAATAAATTAATCACAATGCATTTGATGATAGGTTTATTGTTATCCTTGTCTGTACAACATTTATGCGACATTATTATACAAGTCCGTAAGTATTTTAAAGCAAATACGTTTTTCGGTAATGATAATATATTGGCTAATTGGCATAAAATAACAAATATTCATTTTATAACTATTAAGTTGTCTTTATCATAATTCTTAACCATGAAAATGTTGTTGTTGAAACAACCTTTATATTATTACCATGCGTACTGTCAGAGATATTTAAGAAACTAGGTTTTGCGATAATGGCGGTGGCTAAATGAGTGGTAGATTCATCAATAGATTTTTGCCTAAATTGTTGAAGAAATTTGGCACGGCTTTTAATGTACACCCAATCAACGTTTCCAAATTAATTAAATTTTCTAAAACAGTAGCTTTACCAGTTTTTCAAAGTTCATAATTATCCTGAAACAGTGCTAACTCATCAAAAGTGTGGATTCTTGATTAATATATGGACTTTATAGATGTCCTACCTAACAATATAACGTAATTATTACGTTATTAAAACGTTATGATCAGGTTATCTTAATGTAATTATAAAACGTAAGAAATTTGAAAGCAATATGGTAATGATTGATTGGCACCAATCTATTAATACGAAAATCAAACCCAGAAAAGAAAATGTACTTGATTAGCAAATCAATTATTATTTATAGCGATATCTTTTTCAGTGTGAAAGTATTTCAAGCAATCGATACAAACCTGGCGCAGAAATGGAATTGTTAAGATGTTGGCAAATTCATATCATTATGAATATTCATACTCAAGACATCTTTCACACATTTTTTACATGTTTCCAAGGAATATTTTTAAAGAATATAGTAGATCGTATCTTGTATTTTTATCACCACCTTGAGGTGCAAATTTAACAGTTAAAGCTATTAATAATATCTAATATACAGGACATTCTGTTTCTTTCAATTTATTTGGCACACCAACAATAATCAAGTTGCTACTTCAGTATCCACAAAATCTATCATTTTGCTTAAAACTTAGTTTTTGGCCCGTACATGTTGTTAAACGAGTTGAACGAAAAGGAAGATGTCACTTTTTAAATTAATTGAATATATATATATATATATATATATATATATATATATATATATATATATATATATATATACTGATTGATTTCTAGATTGATTTCAATGCACCTTTTCATGAATATTAAAATAAATTCAATAGTCAACATTTCTTCTTGAATATTCAAGATTGTAAAAAGTTGTGTGGTCCTTGTCTTGATACCTCATTATTTCTACTCGAAGATATAACATAACACTATCTGTTAGAATGACTTCTTGTCTTAATTAATGGGTGGTCTGTCAATGACGTACATACCAGGCATATACATGTAGCCTTTCCTTATATTTATAATGTTGTTTCTGTGAAAAGATACCAGGTTGCATCCTTGTAAAGGTTTAATATCTTTGGTGTAACTCCAAACTATATTTAACATGAACTCTTTATTTAGTGTATATTTATGTAATGCAATTTTAGATTCAATTTGAAATAAATCTACTGACTGGTTGATTGATTGTCCTAATGTAATGGGCTTCTGTATGTTTGACATCACAAGACACCCATGACTGGCGTTAAACGGGCGGGAAATTATCGAGTTAATTTAAGTCTATTTAAATTAATTTAAGACTCCCGAAACAATTTATCATCTTAATTATTGACACAAACGTGTCCACAATCTAATATACATTCTGTACGATAAAACATACACCTTTGCTTCAAAATATTACCTTGCCAGAAAGCACTTAGTAGGCAGAAAAACACGATTCACCCATTTTACCAATATCCAAGTCAAATCACAGATAGTTGTCTTGCCATCAGTGCCGACAGTTGGAAATAATTTTAATATTTTTAAAATTGTCCAAGTCTGTACATTTGAGTATATTTAGTAAACACATTTTTAGTTGAATTTATTTTGATGTGCATATAATATAACGCATAATTACCTGAACAATAACTTGCGATAATAAATATGTTTCTACACGATGTTTCTACACAAAATATAACCCATGCATTAACTAAATACAAGACATATTATGATGAACAATGCTGGAAATATGTGCTAAATTCCTGAGTGAAGAGTTCTGATATTATGTTACAAAAACGTTCTAATGATGTTATTATTGTAAATTTAGTGCAATGTTGTATTTCAACAAACAGTGATTTCGTATGATTCATTGACTAAATAGTTGATCAATTGATATCGATGGCATAAACAAGTCCTAACAGTTCAAACCACCAAGTACGTTTTTATAACGTTGTACTTACGTAATTGACCAACTTGCCAAGTTTTGCATGCATATGTTTCATATAATGTATTTATTGAGCTTGCAATCAAATTTATGCATCTCAATTACGTAATAATTACGTTATTATTACGTTATTGCTTTCCATAACTAGAATACAATCAAACGTCTGGTAGTGTTTCTTTGAAAAATGCTATGACTATAAAACGTTGAAGTCAGAGTTCATGCTGTAACAGTATCTATACAGTTTGAAGTTCACTTGGTTGGATGTATACATTTGCCCAGATTTTAGCAACTTACCGTGGGCTTCCAATTACAATAAGCATACACACCTGTTGGCAATTATTTGGTGAGTTATGATAAACATATATTTTGTTGGCCTTCATCAGAACAATTGGAAACATTCCTGAAGGCGCTTCATTTCAAACACCATATAGTGCTGAAGACATAATCTCTAGGGTGTTCAAACCTAATATCTATGCTGGATTTACATATGACTTCCTATTTGATGTCAACTTTATTAAGTTCCAGTGTAAAAGCAACCCAAATACTTGAACTTAATATCTTTGTTGCTGTCAATCATATATGAGGATTTCTTTAGAGTAGTACATAATATCATAACACCTGAACATAAATTGTATTGTGTTTCTTATTAGCTGAAGGGTGACAGGTATGAATCGGATTTGAACACACAAACGGGAGGTTTGCAGTGTAATGTTATAACCATTGCACCATCAGAATGCCCTACACTCGAACAGGGTCTCACTGTCCATGTCGTTAAAAAGTCCATTTTAAGTAGATCCTGTACTTCTGTTTCTGTGCGTTTAAAAACATACTAATTGGTTATAAAGTGATACAAGTCTATGACTTTAATTTCCCTTTCCAATATCTTTCTCTTTAGGGAGTCCACTACACCTTGAAAACCTTTTTTTAAAGCTTATCTTGTCAGGCTCTCCAGAATTTGTCTGTCAAATAGAAATGTTCCTGGTACTGATATACCTTTTATGATATTTCCAATTAATCAATTCTCTATCGGGATTTGAATCCTCGGCATATAGTAGTTGACAAAATCCTTCATTTTTGTTTTCCTTGGTAACTCATTCCTAGTTTGCTTATAAAATATATTTCAAGATATTCAAATCACATTTAAAATCTCAACATATTAAATATATTTCATCAGCTAAGGACCCACTTTCCCTTCTTATAATATAATATATCGTTCTGAAGCTTGTAATATGCCTTTTTTTAAACTTTCTTATTCTGAAGCCCAGTATTAACCCGTTTCGATGACTAAATAAGTCTTTTTCTTTCATAAATACCCAGGCTAAGTAAAATTATATCTAAGTAAAAGATAAGTGAAAGTTCTAAAATAAAGTATAAATAAAACACTGATTTTCACTGTATGAAAGTCTTGAATGTATCATTTAAGCCATCAAATTCCAGTTCTGAAAAAAACTTCTGATTTTAACGAGGGATGCTTGCATTTATTTCTGAGTATTTATCTCTGGTTGCAACAATGTAAGTTGTCAAATAAATATCTTATTTCTCCTTGAGAGATAAAATTCACTGAAATGTGTTTTTGTTTTAAATAATGAATAATAGCGTGGAGTCTGTACTCCGTAGTGTGTTGTCACTGGTTAAAAAGTGAACAGAACTAGACTTTGTGTATTCTGGGGTTATTATAGGTCAAATGGAACATTGCTTTCCGTTAAAGTGCCAAACTTCACCGAGCAGCAAATATTTATCAATTATATAACATAGAAATTACCATCCAATCTCAACCTCAGATGCTTTCTAAATTTGACTGAGAGATGATTATTTATTACAAATTTGCCATTTATTCAAATTTGATGGGTCACCAGACCTGAAGTTGAATATTCTCACATGAAGTACATTTTGTGAAAATTCTCTTTAATTTTAAATTTTTAGTGTCAGTATTTTTATAAAACGAGCTATTCGTAAGAAAATGATACACAATTTATATGGGAATAAATGAGGTGACAGCTCTGTAGTTGTTATGCTATAGGGAAGGGTTTAGTCCAAAATTTAGTCTGAACTGCAGCTCTCCCTCTCTCTCTCACTCTCTCTCTCTCTCTCTCTCTCTCTCTGCATATCTACCTGACCAACCATATGTACATATATACAAAAACAAAATATTTGTAAATATATTGATCAATAGATAAAGCGATATATGGATTAGTTGATCAATTTATTTAATTTGATAGATAAATTGATAGATTGATCAATACATAGATGAATATGTACAGATCGATTAATACACAGATAAATAAATAGTGATGGATAGACGGAAAGAATGATTGATTGTTCTTCCAACAATGCCAACAAAATTAACAAAATGTGAAATATGTTGACCGCCTGCTTTAAGGAATAAGCCACTCACTAACATCTGGGGCGCCTCCGTGGTCTAAAGGTAGCGTGTTGGATCACAAATCACTAGCACCTGAGTTCGAATCTCGGCGTGGGCATATCTAAAGGGCGTTTCATCTTTGACTTCGCTTCATTACCATCGGAAGTCGCTCGGCCCATTTAGCTACCATGTGCACAAAAGTGGCCGTAAAACATCAATAATCATCACTCACTAAAATTTCATTGGTGTTTGGTTAAAATATCAGAAGCGTCTTTAAATAAATTTAAAGCGAATCTTTGGAACTTTCAATCCTACTGCCAAATATACAATTATTTATTAAAGTTGCTGATGAGATTAATTCTAGCCATTTTATATATAAAGTTGATAAAAAATTGTGATTTTATTAAACGCAAAAGACATAACACATGATTATTTAGCTCTGTTAGTTTTCGTTCGATTAGTCTATCCTGGTAGAGATACATACTGACGCCACCAATATATGTGTATTTTTGGTTTGGTTTTGCTGTGAAACGTCATCAGTCTCTGCTTTCATCTCTTAGCCTGCGTGAGTATGATCCACTCTCGATATTACCATTAATGGCGACTTCAGTGTTCTGAAAAATACTCGACATCAACTAATAACTAATAAATATCGAAATGACAGTTTATAACGTGGCTGACAACCTGAAATGAGGGAGACGGATATAGACTGTAATTTATAGCTCCCCCAAGGATAATAATTCGAAATAAATTTAGAATTTATGGCATATTTGACGGAGAAAACCTTGCCAGTTGCCTGGTTGGATGAAACACTCATACCATGGTGCTAGGGCCGAGTCGCCAACCTGCGACCTCCGGCACGGATTGGCCATAGCCATATAGGTAAATAGATTCACGGTCTACCCAGCAGTCCAAAGAGAAGGTATATATAAACGTACGGATTGTTCTCATATGTTATTTAACAGATTAGTTTGATTGATTGATTGATTGATTTCGTTTCGTGATCTGTGATAATGAAACAGTGATAGCACACGAGAGTGTGGTCCCTTTATTAAGTGGTGTTTCAAAACTCCTCCCCCATCACTCAGAAGGGAACAGTAAGGAAAGATGGAAATAAAATCCCCCAAGGGTAGTCACTACCAGAGCGTATTAGGTATAAGGGTTCTTGTTAGATGTAGCTTGGCAAGTCCCTTGCAAATTCCTGCAATGTTGATATCTTGGCCTCTAGCGGCACCGTCAAGTATACAAGATAGGCTTGGCTTTACCAGTCACTCAGTATCTTAATTGTCTCACCTGGGTAAAGGCACAGGATGGCCTGCCACGATGGAAGCTGTGTCCAGCGTATCCCTTGTCGGAATGTTTAGGCTAGATAACAATACTCTAAGTTTTGACATAAACTGGTGATATAAAATAGGTTTATTGCCTTGTCTATAGCCGTGTCCGCCGTGGGGGTGTCTGGTCCAGAGATAAGTTCCTGTTTTGTGGCCTCAAATGCTGCTATACATGCTGTGATATGGCATAATGGGTGATCATGGAGAAAGGGCTCAACAACTGGAGTTCTTTATGTTGTATGGTTTTTGACCGCTTCACCTGTATCAAAAGACTGTTTGACATCCTGCGGATGAACTAACAGATGATGTCTGGTTAAGTGTTTGTCTGTAACAAATGTTTTGACTGTTGGAGATAGCACAGTGGAATTCCTGAGAATCCCCCCCCCCCCACTAAAGAATATAACTAAACATTCTGGTCAAAACACTTTGTTCTCAGATTTTGTTAAGCCCAGTCTAAGGGATTTTGAAAGTCAGCTTCTTTGTGTGGTGTCTGAATGATATTGTAAGTGTATTTTGTAGATTTACAGTAGGTTGTGTTAGCTATAACTAGAGCCCAGTCTAAGGGATTTTGAAAGTCAGCTTCTTTGTGTGGTGTCTGAATGATACTGTAAGTGTATTTTGTAGATTTACAGTAGGTTGTGTTAGCTATAACTAGAGCTGCTGCGGTCTGTCTTCTAGAAATGTAATGAAAGGTTACTGGTGACATGGAGCTATGCAATGTGCAAACAGAGGAGATGGCTTTGATGCCTACCCCTAGTTTAACACTGAATTTAATTGGTGCCTATATTTTGTATCAAGTCTAGATATTGTCTCAGCTCTTGTGTTGAGTGATCTGCCAAGTGCACAGCTTTCAGTTCAAAATTATATGCTGCAGATAACCAGAGTAGACTTCTTAAAGCTGATATACTTATGTTTGCTGGTACCTCTCTGCTTTGGCAGTGGTACTATCAGTGTGAATTATAACCTCGTGGGTAGACCATTGTTTGTTACCGCCGCGATGGTTATGGGATAAGGAGAAACACCCATTAAAAAGATACACAAATGAAAGCCAATATCGTATGCTAGCATGGAATTCGGTGTCTAATTTATGTTTACGAGAAGGGCTGCACAGCATATTTATTGCATCTAAGACACGACTAATGAACGTTCTGCCTCCTCTGATGACATGTCATGCCCAGCTGAGTTTACCTGCTAATAGCTAGGCCTTTATGACAGGTTATGTAATCATCCCTATTATTAAACGATGGACAACCTATAAGAGTCTGGGGAATTACCAAATGACAGATGGCTGTCGTACATGTAAGTAAATTCACTATGACCCTCAAATTTATACTTTATGTATGTTCCAGGATAACAGTATGGATGAATCTGGACACTGGCTTAGTTTCTGTGACTATGTAGTTACCTTCTTGAAGTTTCATAAGGAATTGAGATTCTAATTTATGTTTTGTTTGCAGATGATGAATTAGCAGGAACTTGCGGCAGTGTAGGTTTAGGGTTTGAATGCAGAGAATTTGGATGAGGCTTAAAACAGTGAGAAACCATACAGGCATGTGCATATCTACATTCCATCTCTCTCTCTCTGACAGTTGGTCGTGTTTTACTGAAGTCAAATCGGCCTATTACTAGTAGGATTTACTGTATCTGTGCTGTTGAGAATTGTCGACTAGTTGCTTTGTCACAACTCCACTGAAACCTTTGTCCCGTTTGTAGTTCCATGTGGTGACATGTTTCAGTTTGGGTTTATTGGGTTCTAACTCTAGAACAAGCTTGCTTTCAGATCCACTCTCTGCTACGATTCTGCTCCTCTCATTGGAGGTAATCATATTGAGGCGCTTAGCTTTAATCCTATCTCTAAATAGGAAGGTGCATTGAGTGACATACCTTGAATTTTCTATTTTGGATTTGTTAGTTGTCACCCCTTGGATAAGATCTGACAGTTGAAGCATCTGGTCTTTTGGTGGTGCGCTTGGGTTCTGGGTGTGCAACAAATAGGATGCCTGGTTCTGCAATGGAGGTATTTATGTTGGCGCTGCTGCATTACTATCCAGAGACTGGTGAGTGCTATGTTGTTGGCTGGATACTTGGCCTTCCTTCAACAACTCCAATGCCTTGCACAAATAAAGCTCTTCAGCTAGGGGCTACTGTCCTAGACCTGATACTGCGTCCCCACTTAGGAGTTTCATTGCGCCAATTGAAGTGAAACCATGATCTTTAAGTAAGTTCACAGTTTTTGTTGTCAATCTGTACTTTGCAATCCAGAAAACCAGGCCATCCTTTTCCGTGCTCACATCGGACTGTGTTTTATTCCTGGTGGATGTATTTGACACAGTCTGCCTACTTGTAGAATCATGTGTACTCTCTATGCTGGGTATATCTAGAATACCATGATAACTCACAGGGTCCTTTACTTGCTCATATTGTACTGTACACCACTTCTGAACATACCAACATGGTAGAGTTTGTATCCATATCCAACAATGTGTGTAAACTCTTGTATATTTCACTTGACAATTCCATGTTTATGCACTAGAATTAAATGTTAGCGATAAAGCTAGATGTTTGTCTGGAATGACCCAAAATGATAAACTTAATTTTTTAACCATAGTTGATGAGTGGGATACAAGTTGATTGGTCCGTGTAATGTGAACCCTGAATTCTGATTAGTTAATATATTAAAAGGTCACAGACTGACAGTAACTAGAGCTTAGCAGGGGTCAGTGGGCATCTGGGTGTGATCCTCATAGAAAATGAATCTGGATATCATAAAGTCATTAAGGATATTGGCAATCCATTGGGTTCGTATCTAAGGGAAACCAAACTATCCCGTCTATCACTGGTAAATGACTTTATTAGAGGATTGATGTTTAGATAAAATTCTAAACCTATTTAATTCCAGTAAACTCCCCTATGAAGAACAAGCACACTGCCTGTGTCTTAAACTCGCCAAATGTGGAACTATTGTGAAGATCTATACTATGATAATTATAGATAGTGAAGCTCTATACTGTGAAGGACAATACTGTAAGTTTCTATACCGTGATGGCCAATACTGGGATGGACTATACCGTGAGAGTCTGTACTGTGAGGGTCTATACTGTGATGGTTTATACTGTTAGGCTGTATGCTTTAAAGGGCTTTTACTGCGACAGTCTATAATAATAATAATAATAATAATAATATTAATAATAATAATACAAATGTATATTTAATAAAGCGCCCTTACTAGTAGAAGCTATTCAAAGGTACTACAAATAATATGTAATCTAATAATACCCCAAATAGTATTCCTATTCCACAAAGTGGGGGCTGCAACACTAAACGCACAATCACCATATGACTTGAGACGAAACACATGCAGTATTGATGTTAAGGCAAATGAACGTACACTAACTGAGGTGTACAAGATGGGTGAATATACAACTGGCAAAACTCGTACCGTGGTGATGAAATGTCACCACTTCCTAGATCGTGAGGCAACTTGAAGAAAAAAAAACGCGCTGCTTTGCCCCAACCACAACACCTGCGACAATTGTTTCCAGAAGAGCTACAGGCCAAACGTAAGTTATTTCAGCCATTAGTGAACTTAACTATGTCCTGTGATCAGTATAAAGGAAGAGTCTACTTGAGGACGATAACAACATCGTGGTTTAACTTACTCCATCTGAAACCTCCATAAGTAACCTGATCACCTGAAGAGTGCTGTTGGATGAAGTGGCCAATGTCAAATCATTATCTGTCTGATATTGAATTAGAAGGATTGGTCTTTAACTGTGCGGAGCAAGCATACCTTTATACCAAAGCTATGCATTACGAGAATTTTAATACGGCTACTTAAATCCGTGCAGAGATGATGCCTGACAAACCAAAACAACTAGGTGAATCATTTGGTGAGAAAAATTGGGAAGATAAGGAAATAACGACGACTTCTCTCAAATCCATGCTACTTGCCAAGTTCCAACAGAGCGCCTATTTCCGTGCAGTGTTGACGTCAACTGGTGAAGTACAGCAGAAGTAGCCATATCTACTGGAAACATTTAGACAGAGAAAAACATCACGGGCCGCCTCCTGGAAGTGCGTGGTACGATCTGTGCTGACTACCAGTTAAAACAGGTTTGCATGTGCCATATCATTGATATATTTAAAAGTTAGTAATACAATATCGAAATGGATACGCTGTCTAATACGTAGCCAGTGTAGGTTTTGAAGAATTGGGATGATATGATAATATGTTCGAGTATTTGTCGCTATACCAGGTACACTACTTTGAATTCGCTGAAGGCGATTAATGTTATAATCAGATATGCCATATAACAGGCAGTTACAATAGTCTATACGAAATGTAACAAAGGCATGGACTACAGTTACAAGTGATTCTTGTGTCAAGATTGCTTTTAAACAGTGGATGTTATTGTTCATACATGTTAATATATTTGTCAAAAACAAGCCCTAGTTTTTTACTGATCCATTAAGGATAATCGAAGATCCACTCATCTGTAATGAGGGTATCTTTAGGGATTATATAAAGTTTTAGGGGTCCATCTTGTGTCCATTTGTTTGTTTTTCCATAAAGTAATAATTTCATTATGGAAAATTAATAATAATAATAATAATAATAATGTATATTTAATAAAGCGCCCTTACTAGCAGGAGCCATTCAAAGGCGCTGTACAAATAATATGTAATATAATAATACCCCAAATAATGTCTGTAAAAACCCTGTAATTATTTAAAAGATAACAAAATTATTTATCTGTGAAAGTGACCTTAAATAGGTGTGTTTTTATAAGAGACTTAAAATTTCCAAGAGACGACGCATTTCTAATATCTGCCGGCAACTTATTCCACAAAGTGGGGGCTGTAACACTAAACGTACAATCACCATATGACTTGAGCCGAGACACTGGCACCTGCAATAGTATCTGACTGGGTGACCTGAGTTTTCGGGATGACTTTCTAATGGAAACCAGTTCACACAGGTATTCTGGTGCCATATCATTAATAGATTTATAAGTTATTAACAGAATCTTGAAATGTATACGCTGTCTAACAGATAGCCAATGTAGTTTTTGAAGAATTGGGGTAATATGATCATATTTTCTAGTATTTGTTACAATGCAAATACTATATTTAGTTTAGATATTAAGTTTACTTTGTCAAAATTCCTATAAAACATCAGCATTAGAAGGAACGAGAACAAGAACAAGAATACTTGCCGAAACCCAAACATCCAATATGGACACATTTTCAAACATTTACGTTTACAAGAAATTGACCATTCTTACAATAGTCAAAGTCAATAAGTACTCTCATAGTTATATATATATATATATATATATATATATATATATATATATATATATATATATATATAGCCCCTCTTTAGTTCGCAATTGCCCCCTCTCTCTAATACAATTTCTAGGACGCCTCCATGTTCTAGCGGTAGCGTGCTGGACCACAGATCACTACCACCCGTGTTCGAATCCCAGCGTGGGCATATCTGAAGGTTGTTTCGTCTTTCACTTCGTCTCATTACCTTTGGAAGTCGCTCGGCCCATTTAGCCTACATTGTGCACAAAAGTGGCCGTAAAACATCAATCATCAATCTAATACAATTTCTCATACTGGAGTACAAGAGCCGCTTATCATGATGACACCACGTGACACCACGTCTAGATAATAAAACACTCAAACATTCAGTATCTATTTTCTAATCTAACTTCTAAATAGTGAAGAGACGCCGTTACACGTAATAGCAAGTCATAGAACGGCATAGAGGTATGTTACCATGGAAGCTAGTTATTAACCATATTGATTATAATATACGTTAATTTATTATATTGGTAATTACAGGCAGGTAATTATTTTAGTCTATTGGCCAGTTAGCATTCACAAAAAGGAAATTATTATTAAAAAACTTCAGTCTTCGTGGAGTATATTATCCGTAATTTATTATTAACCAAAGTTTGTTGGTTTTCTTGTCCATTATACATCCATTATACTGAGCCGATGATGTTATGACTATCGTTTTCTTTTGTAGTAATGGAATCAATTATCATTTTTACTTTTTTTATTTGATTTCGTTTTGGGTTAAAAGTGAAGTAAATACAATTATTCATACATCCTGCTACATCTCGTATTCAAATATTTAAATTCTGTTATCGATATCACGTCACCTGTCATACTATATGAACCATAACATGGAATAAGCGTTCACAATTTACACCAGTTGGATATTTTTCAACTTTTGATCGCTTCACCTAAGGATAAAAGGTTTAAATCTATAATAATATTTAAATGCAACTTTGATGAGCTACACATCAAACGAGACAGACCTGGTTTCTTTAATGATTACACAAAGTCTCGCATACATAAATGTCATCATTCGGGAAAATGGCATGATTATAACGATATTAATCAGTACCATTAAACATATAATAGCTGTCATCTAGAGTGAACTTGTCTTGATTCAGTTTCTTTTGGATGGACTAAAACAGGTCCAGTTCTTTGTTCTTTGACATAAGTAATTAGGGCTGGTGTGTAATCAATGTGTATGTGTAAATATAATTGTTTACCTTGTTTAAACTAGATTTTGGCTTCTGACTCTCAACACTGGTTTAGACTAATAACATGATTATTAACATGTTTGTTTTGCACTTCTTATTGTTGTAGCAGATCGTTAATTTTGCAGCTTCAGAAGTGGATAATGAAATTAATAACCACATAGTAGTAGTAGTAGTAGTAGTAGTATTTATTTCCAATTTCAATATCAAATAACGTATACATAATGCAATTTTACAAGTATATTACATATAAACAAATTGGGGGACCAATGTAGCCGATGCTGTCTTCCCATTGGCCCCGAACAATCATAGCTAATAATAATAGTCAGCTCGATGAAACGCCGTTTGTGTATTTGCAAGTCTGGTCGTGTGTGTATTGGAAGTATGTGGACCAGGTACCAAGGAATCATATCATTACCTAGACATGTGTGCATTGACAACAATAAGGGTTGTTGCATTTTACAGATGCTGAGTAATTAGCTAAGATGTAACTTTTCAGGGTTTTCTTAGTTTTTGATCTTGAATTACAAGTGGAAAGGATACTATTCCAATTGTTCCATATAATGGGAAAATTGACTAACGGCAACTTACTGGATAGTGCAGAGTTACATCGAGGTACATGCATATGACTAGATTGCCTTGTCACGCGATTTTCCTGTACCTCAGAATTTAGACGGAATAGGCCATCGAAGGATATAGGAAGTCTCTTGTTAATAAAGTCGTCCATGAACAAACATACGTGGTATTGATACATGTCACTTAATTTTAAGATTTCACAATTTTTGAATAAGGGATCGGTATGATTGTTATAACCCGCATTATTAATAATACGAATAGCTCTTTTCTGCAAAGACACAGTTTTCTGAAGGATTGATGAATTGGCGTTCCCCCAAATTAGTAAACCATATGAGATATATGGTTGTATGAGAGCCAGGTATAAAGTTTTCAGACTGTTTTTTGGTAGGAATTTCTTTACTTGTTTTATGCCATATAAGGCCCGAGAAATCTTATTTTTCACGTAAATCAAATGATATTTCCATGAAAGAGTCTCGTCCAGAAAGACACCAAGAAATTTGGTGGTTTTCTCTTGGAATTGAGAACCAATTTGCTCTAAATGAGTACCACCAACTGAAATGTCCAAGATGTTAAAATCCAAATTTTTGTACCACCTTTGAAAACCATATATTTTGTTTTGTTTTTATTTAGCGAGAGACCATTTGCACAAAACCATTCAAATAAGTTATTCATTTCTACATTTGCCCTTTGATATAAGGTGGAAATATCAGTATCACTAATGATTAAAGAAGTGTCGTCTGCAGAAGATAATATATGTGCATTTGTGGATTTTGATATATCATTAACATATATTAGGTATAGCAAAGGACCTAGGATAGATCCTTGTGGTACCCCACAGTTCATGAATTCAATATCTGACTTCGTTTTACCGATTTGAACATATTGTTTCCTATTCACAAGATAACTGGCAAACCATTTGTTGGCGACTCCCCTAATACCGTAGTAATTTAATTTATTTAATAATGTGTCTGTCTTTATAACATCAAATGCTTTTGAGAGGTCGCAGAAAATAGATAAGGTAACTTACTTAGGAGTCGAATTATTAGCTATTGCACATTGATTTAATAAATGTATAATTGGGTGAATTGTTGAGTGTTTCTCACGAAAACCATACTGATGTTTGTAAAGAATATTATTACTATTGAGGAAGCTCATTACCTTGTTATACATTATCCTTTCAAATATTTTCGAAAAAGCTGGGAGAAGGCTGATGGGTCTATAGTTTTTTAATTCAGTGGGATTAGCTGATTTGTGTATTGGAATTACCTTAGCTATTTTCAGTTGATTGGGAACAATACCGGTAATTATTGATCTATTTATAATGTGTGTCAATGGATATTTAATGTATTCAATAGATTCCTGGAGTAGTTTGGAGGATATTTCATCATGACCTGTACTAAGCTTAGGTTTTAATTTGTTTGTGATTTCGAGGACTTGATCTGGTTCTATAGTTTCCAAAAATATACTGTTTATTTGAGGTGTTTTCAAATAGTCATTAACTTTTTTGTACGTTTTAGGGACATTTTCAGAGGTGGTTTTCCCAATTTTTGAAAAATACTTATTGAAGCTATTTGTTATTTCAGTTTCACCTGAAATATATTTGTTGTCTATTTTGAAAGTCTGGGGCCAGTTAGATTTGTCGTTTTGTTTACCAATTGCTTCTTTTAGTACTGACCACGTGTTTTTCATATTGTTTTTATTTAATTCTAGGAGATGGGAGTAATAGTTTCTTTTTAGCTCGCGCTTGGCTTTATTGAATAAATTCAAGTAATTTTTATAGCATTTAATGTTTTCGTCAGTTGGTTTACTAAGTTTCTTTTTAAATAACTTTGCCTTATGTCTGGCAGATGCCAATAATTCGGTTGAGACCCATGGGTCACGTTTCATGTATTTCTTATTGAATCGTGTTTTAAGCAAAGGAAATGTTTCGTTGAATATAGTTTTATAGATTGACATGAATTTATCATAAGCGGAGTTAGGACAATCATAATTTATTATTTCAGAAATGTATCTTATGGTGTCATAGTTTCCCCAAAATTGTAAATAATAACAGAGTTATTTAAATTAGTAAATGAGAAGACACAGCCATATAATAAACAAATAATTAATACTGTTAAATTATTCTTATATAACAGGGAACAAAGCAATTGTATATAAAGAGTATGTCTTGTTTAGATTTAGTACTGGTAATACTCTGGACACATGATTAAGAGGCGATTTCCTACAGAAATTAGATAAACCATCCGAGATATTTAAGCTTTAATTGTAAATAAACATCTCAGATATTTAAGATTTGTAAATAATTGGTATCAAGTGTGTAGTTTCTTTTGTTAATTAAAACAACTTGGACAAATAATGTTATAGTGAAATAATTATGTGAATTTAGATCTAGATACAATATGTATTTTGGCCCCATTAATTAAATACTAAAATTATTTATTGGTGTATTTAAATCCTAAATTAATAATAATCTTAACTAATGACATAGTGTGTTTAATAGTTTTAAAATTGTAAATGTAATATTGTGGTATCCCTTTTACAATGATGCCTCTAAATATTGTGTCAAAATTAGAAGATATTAATTATATTAATCATGTCATTGTATTTATACAACACTAAACTGACAACTTAAATGTTTAATGAACTACTAGACTTCTGGAAAAAGACCCAGTCATATCGTCGTTAAATTAATTAGTATTCTCAGCTGATATTCATTGCTGCTTCTGCACAGGTATTCTCAATCCAAATGTTCTTAATAGTTTTGATATATGTTCTGTGTTAATTAAATTAATTCAGAGGAATTGTTAGATACGATTATGTCAAAATGGGTTAGATCCGAGAAGAAAGTACCCTATGTATTCTATAACAACTGTTTATAGCAATTATAATTATTTGGAATGTTCATGAAATATGATTTTAGAAAGCTGCTGCTTTTCGTGTATGTTTACACGAAGAAGTGTGGCTTCATCTCAAAATTGGAAATAGTCTCAGGTCCAGTATGACCCTGCTATCTAGTGAATATCCACATATTTTGTAGTGTCCCATTGCTGTAACGCTTACGAGAAAAAGTTGCCAATTTAAATATAATATATTGAAAATAATATGGGAAATTAGTATACAAATTAACTATACGAGGAATGGTAAACCTTGTCTGTTATTTATACCTGCAAATATTACTAACCATTATATAATACTTAACGCCCTTAATTGTATAATATAATATAACGATGAATCCTAAAAAGTTAATATACCGCAGGGATAAATCAATATAATATCATATTAAAACAATATTAACAAGGAGTGTCAAGAGCACAGTTATACTACAAATGTTATTTATGAATATGGACTTCACTCTTGTGCGTGTGTGTGTGTGTCTGCGCGCGTACGAGAGAGAGACTTTGACCCTACTTATCGCCGAAACTATTCGAATGACACAATGATGATAGGTTTGACAGTTACTTTCATGTCTTATCTAGGGCGGAAATAAAAAACAA
Organism: Paralvinella palmiformis; assembly: GCA_025642065.1. Lineage (NCBI taxonomy): Eukaryota > Metazoa > Annelida > Polychaeta > Terebellida > Alvinellidae > Paralvinella > Paralvinella palmiformis. The sequence continues at coordinate 10,329 of JAODUP010001273.1, read as the reverse complement.
TTAAATTATATACATGACAAGTGTCCCATTTCTTTGCTATATAAATGATATAATAAATAAGAAACCAACCATCTGATTTACTTCTAGTTGAAGTAAAAACAAATTTATTATGGATAGTTTGTGCTCCGATATGACAATAGTTTGTAGCCAGTTTCTCGAGTGAGGCATCCCTCTGTTACGTGTCCCAGGTGTGACTGGCGAAGAGGTTAAACAAACCGTTGACTCACTATTAAGAATATATGAATGTTTTACCTGTTATTATCTTATATCACAACTTAACTAATTACATAGGTAACTGAGAAAAACAGAAACAATTTGTGAGAATATCCACAATGAGCTAAACTTAATTAATGAATCGTGCTTTTCAACATAGCAATATAAATTACTGTATGCACAAATAACACTTGGGTTATAGTGCTTGTCTTATCGTAGTCACCTAAGAACTTGATCCACCCATACTTCAAGTCATAATAATGCTTACATTATAACGTTGCTATGACCCGTTGTATTAAAATCTCCTAACATTAATTATTATGGTGTCGTAAGAGTCTCGTTGCTGTCATCATGAAGGGCACGAAATTGTCCAATTACTCGTTAAGCCTAAAGTATAAAAGAACGTAAAAGTACGTGCTTGTTTGTGTGTGTGTATGTATACAACATCGTGACCAATTATTTGTCTTTACAGTTGACCCAATACTCTGACATACTGAGCAGCCATCTATAAGTTCATTCAGATTGATGTCTCTGACTTGTCATTTTGGGTAGCAACCAAACTTGGAATGAAGCTATCAGTCGGTATTTTACTTATCCTTCTTCTTGGAAAGGTAAGTGAAGGAATATCGCCTGATAATAACCCGAAGACCAGGATTGGAAAGCCATCATCATCATCGGAGATAATGACACCGCCATCTGTAAGTATCTCCTCATATATAATTCAGAATCGTAGACTGTTTTCTCCAGCTGTGAATCAAAACATATCTTCACTATCAGTGATGGATGAATGTGTTGGCTACCTTGGCAAACGAAAGACAGGAAATTTAAAAAAAGACTAAAATTCAAAAGATTATTTCAGAAACAAAATATCATGAGGAATTCTAGTTACTCGACGTTCAAAAGAAACTTAGAAGAAGAAGGATATAATTCTAGGATCGGGCGTCATTTATTGGGTGAGAAAAAACATAAGATCAAATAATTTAAAAAGAAATTAGTTTTAAATTAAATATTAGTGAATAAGATTGTATTAATAGATCTAATGCGAATATGGAATAAACAAAGTATAGCCAACTGATATAACCACACTGATATTTCAGGAAGCACCCCTGAAACATCAACATACTCAGAGGGTATCACCAAATCATCTAGAGTGGATCAATCTGATGTGACAACAAGAACCCGTGAACCAACAACTGACCCAAATTTAGACATAACATCATACGTAACAAACTCAAGATCAAAAACATATCCTACAACAGCATCAACAGAAAATAGTTCGTCTCCTATATCATTAAGAACTCTTCATGTAACAACATATCTCAATATGGACACATCGTCATCTCCTATCCTTTTGACGAAGTTGGATTCTGATATCTCTACAAGTAATGACATTTTGACTGTTTTAAATGTTGACACAACATCGCCGGTAATTGAATCAACTGAAAAGGATATTTCGCACATATCCACTTTAACTAATGCAAATATTCCATCTGCTATATCAACAAGAATCGCCGAACTATCGACAGGTTTAACTGCAGAATGGTCACCATCTGAAATGATGTCCAGCGAAAGTAGTTCATCTCCTATGTCAACAAGAACCATCGACCTAACAACAGATTTAACTCGAAAGACGTCACCATCTGAAATGGTGTACAGTGTAAGTAATCCATCTGAAGTGTCAACACAAACCCTAGAATCAACAACAGAAATAACTGTAGAGACATCACCAATAAAATGGCCAGTGGGGAACCTCCAAAGGGCCACCCAAACCCTAGACCAACAACGGGAATTCCAGAGACTCCCCTGGAAAGTGCCCAAGTAAAGAGTCCATTGTTGTGTCAACCAAACCCTTGAACCAACAACAGAATTAAACATAAACATCCCAAATGAAATCTCCAGTGAAAGTAATCCATCTGATGTATCAACACCCATCCTAGAATCAACAACAGAGTTAATCTAAAGACGTCACCATTGAAATGACTCCAGTGAGGTATTCCATCTGTTGTGCCCGCAAAACTAAACCACAACAAAATTAATTAGAAACATCCCAAATTGAAATTTCCAGAAAAAGGTACCCATCTGATGTTCAACACCCTTAGAATCAACAACAGAGGAAATTCAAAGACGTCACCATCTGAAATGCCCCAGTGCAGGTATTCCATCGATGTGTAAACACAAACCCTAGAATCAACAACAAAAATTAACCTAGAGACTCCCCAAATTTGAAATGACCCAGTGAAATTGCCCAAACTGTTGTGTAAACACAAACCCTAGAACCAAAAAAAGAAAAAATCTAGAAACTCACCATTAAAATGGGCCCAGTGCAGGAACCCAAACGGATGTGTCAGCTAAAACCCCCTTAGAATCAACAACAGAAAAAATTTCCAGAGACGTCACCTTAAAATTTGGTGCCCAGTAAGGTAGTCCATCTGATGTGTAAACCAAACCCCTGAATAAAAACAAAAATAACTCTAAGACGTCACCATTTGAAATGGATTCGAGTGACAAGTCCATCTGATGTGTCAACACAAACCCTAGAATCAACAAAAGAGTTACTCTAGACACGTCATCCATTTAAATGCGTCAGTGCAAGTATCCATCTGTGTGTCAGCACAAACCCTAGAACATCAACAGATTTAACTCAGAACGTCACCATCTGAAATGTGTCCAGTGAAGAGTAGTCCATCTGATGTGTCAACAGAACCATCGAACTAACAACAGATTTAACTCAAGACGTCACCATCTGAAATGGTGTCAGTGCAGGTAGTCCATCTGATGTGTCAACACAAACCCTAGAATCAACAACAGATTAACTCTAGAGACTCCCCAAATTGAAATGACGCCAGTGAAAGTAGTCCATCTGTGTGTCAGCACAAACCTAGAACCACAACGATTTAACTCTAGAAACATCACCATTGAAATGGTGCCCAGTGCAGGAAGCCCATCGATGTGTCAGTACAAACCTTAGAATCAACAACAGAGGTAATTCAAGAGACGTCACCATTGAAATGTGCCCAGTGAAGGTAGTCCATCTGATGTGTAAACACAAACCCTAGAATCAACAACAAAAATAACCTAAGACTCCCCAAATTGAAATGACACCAGTGAAATTCGTCCAACTGATGTGTCAACACAAACCCTAGAATCAACAACAGAGTTAACTCTAGAGACGTCACCATTTGAAATGACGTCCAGTGAAAGTAGTCCATCTGTTGTGTCAGCACAAACTCTAGAACCATCAACCGATTTAACTCTAGAAACATCACCATCTGAAATGGTGTCCAGTGCAGGTAGCCCATCTGATGTGTCAGTACACACCTTAGAATCAACAACAGAGGTAATTCAAGAGACGTCATCATCTGAAATGGTGTCTAGTGCAGGTAGTGCATCTGATGTGTCAGCACAAACCCTAGAATCAACAACAGAAATAACCGTAGAGACATCACCAATTGAAATGACAACCAGTGAAATTCGTCCAACTGATGTGTCAACACAAACCCTAGAACCAACAAAAGAGTTCACTCTAGACACGTCATCATATAAAATGGCGTCGAGTGCAGGAACTCCAACGGATGTGTCAGCTCAAACCCTAGAATCAACAACAGAGGTAATTCCAGAGACGTCACCTGTTGAAATTGTGTCCAGTAAGAGTAGTCCATCTGATGTGTCAACCAGAACCATCGAACTAACAGCAGATTTAACTCTACAGACGTCACCATTTGAAATGGTGTCGAGTGCAGGGAGTCCATCAGATGTGTCAACACAAACCCTAGAATCAACAACAGAGTTAACTCTAGAGACGTCACCATTTGAAATGACGTCCAGTGAAAGTAGTCCATCTGTTGTGTCAGCACAAACTCTAGAACCATCAACCGATTTAACTCTAGAAACATCACCATCTGAAATGGTGTCCAGTGCAGGTAGCCCATCTGATGTGTCAGTACACACCTTAGAATCAACAACAGAGGTAATTCAAGAGACGTCATCATCTGAAATGGTGTCTAGTGCAGGTAGTGCATCTGATGTGTCAGCACAAACCCTAGAATCAACAACAGAAATAACCGTAGAGACATCACCAATTGAAATGACAACCAGTGAAATTCGTCCAACTGATGTGTCAACACAAACCCTAGAACCAACAAAAGAGTTCACTCTAGACACGTCATCATATAAAATGGCGTCGAGTGCAGGAACTCCAACGGATGTGTCAGCTCAAACCCTAGAATCAACAACAGAGGTAATTCCAGAGACGTCACCTGTTGAAATTGTGTCCAGTAAGAGTAGTCCATCTGATGTGTCAACCAGAACCATCGAACTAACAGCAGATTTAACTCTACAGACGTCACCATTTGAAATGGTGTCGAGTGCAGGGAGTCCATCAAAATTGTAAACACAAACCCTAGAATCAACAACAGAGTTAACTCTAGAGACGTCACCATTTGAAATGACGTCCAGTGAAAGTAGTCCATCTGTTGTGTCAGCACAAACTCTAGAACCATCAACCGATTTAACTCTAGAAACATCACCATCTGAAATGGTGTCCAGTGCAGGTAGCCCATCTGATGTGTCAGTACACACCTTAGAATCAACAACAGAGGTAATTCAAGAGACGTCATCATCTGAAATGGTGTCTAGTGCAGGTAGTGCATCTGATGTGTCAGCACAAACCCTAGAATCAACAACAGAAATAACCGTAGAGACATCACCAATTGAAATGACAACCAGTGAAATTCGTCCAACTGATGTGTCAACACAAACCCTAGAACCAACAAAAGAGTTCACTCTAGACACGTCATCATATAAAATGGCGTCGAGTGCAGGAACTCCAACGGATGTGTCAGCTCAAACCCTAGAATCAACAACAGAGGTAATTCCAGAGACGTCACCTGTTGAAATTGTGTCCAGTAAGAGTAGTCCATCTGATGTGTCAACCAGAACCATCGAACTAACAGCAGATTTAACTCTACAGACGTCACCATTTGAAATGGTGTCGAGTGCAGGGAGTCCATCAGAATTGTCAGCACAAACCCTAGAATCAACAACAGAGTTAACTCTAGAGACGTCACCATTTGAAATGACGTCCAGTGAAAGTAGTCCATCTGTTGTGTCAGCACAAACTCTAGAACCATCAACCGATTTAACTCTAGAAACATCACCATCTGAAATGGTGTCCAGTGCAGGTAGCCCATCTGATGTGTCAGTACACACCTTAGAATCAACAACAGAGGTAATTCAAGAGACGTCATCATCTGAAATGGTGTCTAGTGCAGGTAGTGCATCTGATGTGTCAGCACAAACCCTAGAATCAACAACAGAAATAACCGTAGAGACATCACCAATTGAAATGACAACCAGTGAAATTCGTCCAACTGATGTGTCAACACAAACCCTAGAACCAACAAAAGAGTTCACTCTAGACACGTCATCATATAAAATGGCGTCGAGTGCAGGAACTCCAACGGATGTGTCAGCTCAAACCCTAGAATCAACAACAGAGGTAATTCCAGAGACGTCACCTGTTGAAATTGTGTCCAGTAAGAGTAGTCCATCTGATGTGTCAACCAGAACCATCGAACTAACAGCAGATTTAACTCTACAGACGTCACCATTTGAAATGGTGTCGAGTGCAGGGAGTCCATCAGATGTGTCAACACAAACCCTAGAATCAACAACAGAGTTAACTCTAGAGACGTCACCATTTGAAATGACGTCCAGTGAAAGTAGTCCATCTGTTGTGTCAGCACAAACTCTAGAACCATCAACCGATTTAACTCTAGAAACATCACCATCTGAAATGGTGTCCAGTGCAGGTAGCCCATCTGATGTGTCAGTACACACCTTAGAATCAACAACAGAGGAAATCCAGAGACGTCATCATCTGAAATGAAGTCTAGTGCAGGTAGTGCATCTGATGTGTCAGCACAAACTCTCGAACCATCAACAGATTTTACTCTAGAGACGTCACCAGTTGAAATGACGTCCAGTGAAAGTAGCTCATCTGGTGCGTCGTCAAATATTCCAGAAAGAACACCGTATTCTGTAGCAGATACTGTAACATCTAGGATAGATACATCAACTGATATAGTCCTAACATCGACCATCACCTCAGGTTAGTACTATGTTTAATTATCCTACATAAACCAATATATGCCGATTTATCATTTATTATTTGTTAGCAAAAACTTTAGAACAGCCAAATGTCCTTAGAGTAGACGATTTATAAGCCAAACCAATTAAAAACTCACGTATTTCAGAAAGATTGTATTTTAAAAATGTTAAATACTTTTAATTGAAGAATCTTTATTTTAACTATTGTGCTATATGTTTTATTGGTTTATTCAACAGTATATATACTTTATTATATATGGATTGAGAATTTATCATAATAACTCATCATCAGTATAATTTGTTATTAATTAAACCTTGCTATTACCAATAATGACCATTAGAATCAGTCTCATATAATAATCATATTAAACATATCAGTTCTCATGTAGAGTATATTTTCTGATTCAGTATCAAAATAACAATAACATTATGTAGGATCTTTATAAATGAAGATTAATATTATTATTATAATTACTGTCATCGACCAGATATCTGTGGATGTCAAAATGGAGGAACGTGTGTACCAGATGTCACAAGCTGTTTATGTCCCAAGTGGCATATTGGAAAGCGATGTGAATTTTGTAAGCAAACATATACAAACATTTAGGCAAACATGAAGATATTATTTTAAAATTGTTGTGCACAAGTCTACACATTCACGTACACACGCACTCACATGGACACTAACGTATCTTCGATGATCTGTGTACAAATTACAAGGAGTTCCTATAAACCTCCAGGTAATTATTTTGAATCTGGATCATATCTGTTTTACGGGTGGTTCACCCAGAGGCTATATGTTTCAGCTATGACAAACGATAACCATTAAACACATATTTCACTCACTCACTTATCTGCACCGCACACGCGGACACACACACACACACATTATATATATATATATATATATATATATATATATAACAAATTATTTCAGACATAGAAAATCAGCTACAAGTATCGGATAAAGTAGATGATCTCTACTTTGAGAAAGATCAACTAAATACAACTTGTTCCTTTATTCTTGATCTTTCTGAGATCAATGGCCCAACACCCGAATATTCTGTTGATGTTGTCTGGAGGCTTAATGACGTCAGATTATCGAACTTTGGTCGAATATCAATATCTATAAACACCGATCAGAATTCGACTACTTCTACACTATATATAGAGACACTTAATAAACTGGATAAAGGTAAATTGTTTTAAATGAGTCAATATTATATATTTTCTTTATTAAACAATGTTTCGATAGAGCACGGTTTTGTATGTGTGTGCATTGGGGGGGGGGATATTGTCCCTTCCTAATAATAGCAAAACTTACTAAATCAAATAGAAAGAAATAGATTCACATGATAACAGTTATATGGATCAACTACACTTCTAATTTAACAAATTACCCATTGGCAATATATTTCCGGAAACGTTCATTTTACTTACATCTCCAGGTTCCGTCAAATGCAGCTTCACCTTGAAGAATGAAGAACCATTAAATCAGAATGTCGGCACTAACTCAACAGAACAGAACCTCATTATCAACAAACTACCAGTGATGTCCCTCAAACCTCGGTCTGTTTTCATAAACATAACAAGTAATGGGACATTTAATTGTTCTTATGACAATGGCTTACAGCCAGAATATATTATGTGGTTTGTCAATGGAAACAAATCTCGTAAGTATCATTATTGTTCATCTGGCTTTGATCTTATTTAATTGATATGTAATATATACATTCCATATATATAATAAATCCTAGTAATAAATATTTGGTACTTAGTGATGTTTTCTCAACCTACGATCTTTACTATTTTAATCAATTTAATTTATTAAAGAGTAAAATGGTGACTACTTCAAAACTCGTTGATGACTCACATTGAAAACAGTTATGACTCTAGTAGACTAGTAGATTACTACTGACTCTAGTGGACTAGTAGATAACTATTGACTATAGTATACTTGTAGATTACTATTGAGTCAGGTAGACTAGTAGATTACTACTGATTGTAGTAGACTAATAGATTCCTACTTACTCTAGTAGAATAGTAGATAACTACTGACTCTTGTAGACTAGTAGATAACTACTGACTCTTGTAGACTAGTAGATAACTACTGACTCTTGTAGACTAGTAGATTACTACTGACTCTTGTAGACTAGTATATTACTACTGACTCTTGTAGACTAGTATATTACTACTGACTCTTGTAGACTAGTATATTACTACTGACTCTTGTATACTAGTATATTACTACTGACTCTTGTAGACTAGTATATTACTACTGACTCTTGTAGACTAGTATATTACTACTGACTCTTGTAGACTAGTATATTACTACTGACTCTTGTAGACTAGTAGATCACTACTGACTCTTGTAGACTAGTAGATAACTACTGACTCTTGTAGACTAGTAGATCACTACTGACTCTTGTAGACTAGTAGATAACTACTGACTCTTGTAGACTAGTATATTACTACTGACTCTAGTAGACTAGTAGATTACTACTGACTCTTGTAGACTAGTATATTGCTACTGACTCTTGTAGACTAGTATATTACTACTGACTCTTGTAGACTAGTATATTACTACTGACTCTTGTAGACTAGTATATTACTACTGACTCTAGTAGACTAGTATATTACTACTGACTCTTGTAGACTAGTAGATAACTACTGACTCTTGTAGACTAGTATATTACTACTGACTCTTGTAGACTAGTATATTACTACTGACTCTTGTAGACTAGTATATTACTACTGACTCTTGTAGACTAGTATATTACTACTGACTCTTGTATACTAGTATATTACTACTGACTCTTGTAGACTAGTATATTACTACTGACTCTTGTAGACTAGTATATTACTACTGACTCTTGTAGACTAGTATATTACTACTGACTCTTGTAGACTAGTATATTACTACTGACTCTTGTAGACTAGTATATTACTACTGACTCTTGTAGACTAGTAGATAACTACTGACTCTTGTAGACTAGTATATTACTACTGACTCTTGTAGACTAGTAGATAACTACTGACTCTTGTAGACTAGTATATTACTACTGACTCTTGTAGACTAGTATATTACTACTGACTCTTGTAGACTAGTATATTACTACTGACTCTTGTAGACTAGTATATTACTACTGACTCTTGTAGACTAGTATATTACTACTGACTCTTGTAGACTAGTATATTACTACTGACTCTTGTAGACTAGTATATTACTACTGACTCTTGTAGACTAGTATATTACTACTGACTCTTGTAGACTAGTATATTACTACTGACTCTTGAAATATTACTACTGACTCTTGTAGACTAGTATATTACTACTGACTCTTGTAGACTAGTAGATAACTACTGACTCTTGTAGACTAGTATATTACTACTGACTCTTGTAGACTAGTAGATAACTACTGACTCTTGTAGACTAGTAGATTACTACTGACTCTTGTAGACTAGTAGATTAACTACTGACTCTTGTAGACTAGTAGATAACTACTGACTCTTGTAGACTAGTAGATAACTACTGGCTCTTGTAGACTAGTAGATCACTACTCGTTCTTGTACTAAACGACTAGTAGATTCATCAGTTCCCTTTACTTTATCGTTTTGTATGTATGATCAAAAGAAAACAAATAAAGATCCAGTGTCATTTGTTTGAGGATTACTCGTCATTTATTATCTTCTGTTGAAAAAATCCCGTGTTTACACAAAATCTAACACAAAACCATCAATATAAATTAAGGTCTTCTATCCACCAATGTCCATATTTTGATAAGCTCCTAGACACCGTATTCATGATTCTATATACAAATAGAAGATCTTTATTTAATAAAAGGGAAAAAAGAAAAAAGATGTCATACATAGGTAAACCATCTCATGATTTCTTTCTTTTTTGTTACCTAATTAGTTCTCATCTACGTCACATATTAAGACTTTTTGTTGTCTATGATAAAATGTGGCGTACGCAATTTCCTTGCAGAAGTTTTGTATTACCTCGCT
>JAODUP010001272.1:60000-77451 GCA_025642065.1 Paralvinella palmiformis | reverse complement strand
ACATCACTGAGTATATCCCTGAACATTTCTTTTACACATAATTTTAAATTATTACAGATATGTCAGATTTGCTGACGGCTTTGTCTACATTAGGTAAAGGTGCGGTGACCTTTGCCTTCTCTAGTATCTATCTCTACACGTCGGAACTATTTCCACACCAGTTCGTCATCTGGCAGTTGGATCGTCGTCAGTGTTCGCCAGAATTGGCAGCATGGCATCACCATATCGGGGGTTTTTTGGGGTAAACAGTATATATATATATATTATATATATATATATATATATATATATATATATATATATATATTTTATATATAGTAAACACGCGTATATTCGCGACTTTAAAATTTTTAAGTTTTTATTATTTATAATATTTGCATACTTTTAATATCACGACTGACCGACATACTGGTATTAGCTCATTTATTTTATAATTATAATTTAAATCTTCTTTAAATTTCGCGGTTTTTTACCTCGCGAAGTTAATGTTACGCGAAAAATTGGGTGGTTATAGCAGAGATTTAAAAAGGGGCCTCTTGCCGTCCATGGAATTTTGAACCAGTGGCCCCCCGGCCCGGAGGTTTTCTCGTAAAAAAAAACTCGGGCCCCACATGTGATCTTTACATGTGTGGCAGTTGAAATAATTTCCCAATACTAAATTTGTTACATGATAAATACTTTTTTAATTAAATTTTAAATTGGCAAAAGATATAAAAAAAAAAGTTTGTGTAAATGAAAATTAAGTTATTTCTCCCCAGTCATTAATTAATTCAAGCCTAAAATTTTTGGATCCGAACAGTTCAGAAAAAATTGAAGGGTTTATTTTTGTTTGTGTGTGGAAGGCTAATTTTCACAAGTTTTTTTAATGAAACAATTAGGTATATATGGGGTAAATGCATACAAACATCTTTCATGTGTCATTTTATCAAATCCCTAATTTTTTTTTTATTTGGCTATATACATATAATGATATATGATACTTCTCACCATATATTCATCATGTCCGTTTATCATACATTAACTAAAAAAATTATAAGTTCATTTAAAGTCTACAACTCAATAATATAGATCATGCAATATAGGCCTGCCCAGCTGAGAAAAAAGAATATACATGGAATATTAACAATGTGTATGTTTGCGTTAACATGTTATAGATAGAGAAATTAGTACTTTCATACAATAAGCGGCATCAAATCCCTTGTGCCACGGTTCATCTATAGTTACAATCAACCATTTTTTATCAAACCTACAAATATGGACATTTATTGTGATGTGTGCATTATAATTTTGTGTGGGCAGACAATCTGTAATATTCCTCTCATATTATATGCCATGAAATATGTAAATGTCGGTTTATGCAAGTCCATAGATCTAGTTTAGTTGCGATCAAACGCCAGAGATAGGCCGGGGGTTGTCGAACAGGCTAAACAGAATAACAGTTAAGCTTTATTTCCCGCCAAAAATACCCCGCTTTAACAGCTATTTTAAATGTGTTCCTTATACTTACCGATGAAAAGACACCCCGTTTCTATTACTTCCACGACCACGACTTATGCAATCATCAATACAATAACAATTCACCACGTTTATAAACCTGATTTTTCCAGTCTGCGTTCCTATTTCCTCGACCGGAAGTTGGAAACCCGTTTGCCATCAAATCGGCGGGTCGGTCTAGTTTTCTTTTAGGTCAATGATATGTACATTATATATATACATATATATATATATATATATATATATATATATATAACTGGTAAATGTATTATGAAATAAATTACGATATAAACAAGGAATGATTGGCAGAATTATCAAACGGGGAGAGAACCAGTCACAAATATAACACTAAAACTAAATATATTTATGTCAATCGATATTTACAGTGGTATACTCAATGTTAATGTCAAATGTGAACCAATTAGCACGTTTCTTAACTTAGTTTAACCCCCCCCCCCAACACCCCCACGATTCCAAAGTGTTCTCATATATGCTGGAGAATATGATTATTGACAGGAAGAAATATGGCTGCCAATGCCTTCGGTAATATTTGGAGTCTTGTCAGCATTTGCTGGTAGTCTAGTGTTACTCCTACCAGAAACAAAGGGTCATAAAGTTCCCGACACGATACGAGAAGCGGAACAAATTGGCAGGTACGTGATGTATGCGTATGCGAAATAGAAACTTACAAGAATGTTGATAGGTAGGTTGTTTGTGTCAGATTCAACGTGTTCGCCATTAAACAAGAATACCATGGACTTTATAGGCGCGGAAAAAAAAGAAGCCATACACCAGACTCTGTGATAGAAGTCGTCATTCCAAAAAGAGAGAGCAAAGATTGCTGTAACAATACGGGATTTGATGAGAATATTGCGAATGGCAAATTCAGGTATGCAATAAAACACGAAGTACACATGTAGGATATAAGGAGAATATAAGGTAGCTCTCCGACATGTTGTTTTGTGCTTATTTTCGCACTAAGCCTCACCATTGTTGGCGACAGATAATAAACAATTGTTCCTGTCTCTTTTAGTGATCTGTCCGAACTAAACACAGAAGACTTCAATCGAACAGAATCCAGAATTACCAGACTGTGATTAGACTATACTCCATTGTCACGGTTGTATTTAATGAAATCGGTATTTCTTTATGGATTTCGAATTATGTTTATAATAATAGTAATAATAATATTGTCGAAATAAATACTAGTACTCATCAGTTAAATTTACTGGAAAACGAACTTAAGACTGTTCACGAGTACCCTAAACCTGGTTTTCGTGGAATGTGTATTTGCCAAACGAACGACAGACACGTGCTAATAATAAATGAGATGAATGTAAGTATTGTTGCGTACCCAGCAAACATGCATATGTTAGCCCAACGTTGGTCCAACATCAATGAGCTCGTTGTCGTTACGTTGAAAACTAACATTGGAACGACGCAGTTCTGCTCATAGGGGCGACGTTGGCCGAAAGTTGGAAAAATAAGTGTGTCCAACGTATGTCCAACGTTGTGCCAATGATAAAGTATGTTGGCCCAACGTTGTTGCAACATCATTGGGCTCGTTGACACACGTTGAAAACCAACAGTGGAAAAAACGTACTTCTGTTCATAGGGGCGATGTTGGCCTAACGTTGTAAACAAAGTATGTCCAACATTGTGCCAATGATATAGTATGTTGGCCCAAATTGTTCCTACACTGGCTCAACATTTTGTCAATGTCAATAATTGTCCACGCTGTAATTTGTGTTTCCATATAATCCTCAAAAACAAATAAAAAACGAATTTTGTTTTATTCTGTCATGGTGCTTATTCAACCAATGATACAGGTATATGTATATTACCTGATTGGTGTCTTTCACAAACAAACCTATACTTACTTCCATTTTACACATGTCTATACAGTCCACAACAGATCATAGGCTTATAATAATAACCTTCCATAAGTATTACAAATTACACGTTCAATTGATAATATATTCCAACTTTGGTGGTTTGCGAAAATGACATTCATTTTGGGATTTGCTGATAGTATACATCTCAACATATGACAATTGCATTACATTAGCACCTTCCCCTTTAATTGACCAACACCCCCAACAAATTAGTGCAGGTATACTAATTTGACACAAATTTAGGAAAGTCTCATTATGAAGGGACACAAGAAAGCAGCGATCTACGTATACAAGAAAATAACTGTATATATTACTGTATATTGCACAATCATATATACAAGATGATTGTCTGACTGTTCGGCTAAATATAATTCCAAACTATTGACGTGGCAAAATAGACAAACCAATTTCGAAATTACAATGTCTACATCGATAATTATTAAGCCTTATTGGTTTCTGGATAAGACAATTTAACTAAATTTATACCAAGATGGAAATTTAATAAACACAAATACCAATAAGATAAAAAAAAACACAAATAAAAACTAACCAATGAAACACGACCTACAGTATAGACTCAAACGTTAATTCACCTCTATATGGTAAAATATATACTAGTATATAGGAATATTAGTAGAAGTCGTGTTGCTGTTGATTCTCCTGGTTAAGGATGACATTGCTGCTATATCTCCCCCCAGCGAGACGATCTGAAGAAGATTACGGTTCTTCCGTGCTGCCTCTGTTTTGAATCGAATAGACAAAAGTTACGCGTATAATTATTTTAATATTATTTAAGGAAGTTAAAAGTTTATACTGAACAGTTGCAATAATCCATCAAATATCCGTAAAAATATTCTTAAAGTGTGTATTAATGGAACATAAATATACACATCTAAATCTGTATAGAAGTACTGTTATATTGGAAACATTATGTACAACCTCTAGTTGTATAGGTTGTTCAATCTAGCTGTAAAGACATGATTTGTGTTATATAATAAAGTTACGTCGAAGTACTTTGTATATATTGAGGATGGAGAAGGCCTTTTTTGCTCCTGAACTTCCGGGTGAATTGAGGAGACAATAGCTCCTTCACCATCCTACTGCTGGTTTGTTTGACGTCGACGCCCCCAGTTGAGACTCGGAATTTACTCCGACAAGAAAGTTTTAGAACGTGAATGATGCTATACAAGGTGCCCAAACGAAAAACAATTTAATTTTAAGGAAATAGCATAACAACTTTATTGCCATTAAATCAGACATATATTTTAATTTATATTTTAAAGTGAAGTTCCATAACATGTAGAGTACTTAACAAGTTAAGTCTTACCAATATTTTCATCTGCACAGAATCGTTCAGTGTATTTTCTAGTTGGTCCAGAGCATAATAATAATATACGAAATTTATATATCGCCCTATATAACTTGTAAGAACGTTACTCTAAGGTGCTTGACAATAAATAATTCTATGGATGTAACAGATTTACATCTTTAAAAATACATAATTCTTTCCAGCCAAATACATAATATATTCAGCTAGGAAAAGCTGAAATAAAAAGATGAGTTTTTATCTTCTTTTTGAAGGTATCAAGTGTCTTGCACTTTCTGATGGTTACTGGAAGATTATTCCATAAAGTTGCAGCAGCCTTTCTGAAACATCTATTATCGTATGTCACTCCACGTGTTGTTGATACGGCTAAGAATGCTCCACACTCAGACCGTAGAGACCTTGTCGGCTGATACGGAACGACAAGTTCCTCTAAGTACTGAGGGGCAGTCCCTGAAAGTGCCTTAAAAGTGTACATCAAAATATGCGACCTATATATAACCGGAAACCAATGCAGGGAGTTCAAGACTGGTGTTATATGTTCTCTTTTACGTGTGCGAGTGACTAACCTGGCAGAAGAATTCTGTACTTTCTGTAGCCGTGTCATCAGTGTGCTTGGAAGAACATACAGGAGAGCGTTGCCGTAATCTAGCCGAGATGTTTTGTACTGATATCCGCCAAACAAGCTTCCAATTCCTTTGCAACGTCGGACCTAGTTGTTTTGGGCATGATCGCCATATAAACTTGGGTATCATCTGCATAACTGTGGTAGAGCAAATTATGTCGGCTACATATCGTACCAATAGGTTTTGAATACAAACAGTACTTACGTGTTCCAAGTACCGATCCTTGTAGCACCCCAAATTTCAGGCACTTACCTTCTGATGTCGTCATTCCTATGGCAACACACTGAGATCTGTCACTCAGATAAGATTTGATCCAGGAGAGGGCACTTCCAGTTACTCCAAACGAATGTTCAAGGCGCGTTTGAAGGATATTGTGATCTATGACATCGAAAGCAGCAGATAAATCAAGCAGAACTAATGTGGCCATACACTTCCTATCTAAAGCTTCAGCAATGTCATGATGGACCTTCAGGAGCGCGGTCTCTGTAGAGTGACCGGTACGGTATAAGCTGACTGAAGAGTATCGTGCAGTCTGTGACTACTCAAATGGGTCCCCAACTGCTTAGCAACCAGCTTCTCCAGGATCTTCGACAAGAAAGGCAGATTTGACACTAGGCGGTAATTTTTCAATTCCTCTTTATCCAGATTTGGCTTCTTCGGCAGTGGTCTAATATTGGTCTATTTGAAAGAAAGCGGAACCTTAGACTCCACCAGTGATTTGTTTATAATAGCCGTAATCAAAGGCAGTAGGTATTCCAGCATTTCTTTCAACAGGTATGTAGGTAATGGGTCTAGTTCACAAGGTTGTGAGGAAGACTTAATGATAATATCACGTACCTCGTCTTGAGTGGCAGGCGCAAGTTTTGCCAGAGGCTGTCCTTCAAATTTGATATCAGCTCTCATCACGATAGCGTCGCGTATTGGAGATTTGTGATTATCAATGTCATCTCTAATGGTTGTAATTTTCCTCATGAAGAAATCACTAAACTTGTTGGCAAAGTGCTCATCAGATGAACAGCTTGGCAGAATGATTTCTCCTTTATGTCCCATCAAATTCTTAGTGATTCTAAACAGACATGTTTGACTGTTCCCACATTCCGTTATCTTGTCTGAATAATAAGTCCTCTTGGATCTCATGAGCAGCTTTCCTACTTCACGATATCTTTCTTTGTACAGCTGGTGATGGATCTCCAGCTTTATTTTCCGCCACAATCGTTCAGCTTTCCTACGATTGTGTTTTCCTTCTCGAAGTTCTTCAGTATACCAGGGAGCATTTGGCCTCAGGGTTATAGTTTTCCTCTGCAGAGGGGCATGTTTATTAATAAAAAACCTAACACCCGAATTATGTGCTTCCACAAGGACATCTACAGCGCCACTTGTACATAATAAGGCCGCAGATGATTTGATATCCTCGATGAAATCTGGCACAGAAATAGCATAATTCCTGCCGAAAGTGATCTCTGTTTTACTATGCTGTGGCTTCGCACAATCCAGGGTAATCTGAATGGCAAAATGGTCACCTGAGTCTTTACCTCTACTATCAGACAGACATGGGTCGACAATAGACGGACTTACCTTGATGATGGAGCTGCTTTCTCTTGTAATGATCACATCTGTGGCCACGGTTATGAGTCGCCCCAGTAACATGTACACAATCATAAGCATCAAGTTGCCCCGTGAATCGACGAACATTGATGTCTGTACGATCATCAAAATGGAAATTTAAATCTCCTGAGGTATGGTTGTTAGGCGGTCAAGATAATTTGACCACTCGTCTAAAAACATCTTAGCTTTGAAGCGATTCTGTCCAGAATGAGGTGGACGATAGATAATACACAATCTCATCTGTATTCCATGTATTCAAATTGGGTAAATATACCGTCCTTAGTGGATCGGATTATATTCAAGACTAATCTCTCCCCGAACAAAACCGCCACACCCCCGCCGCGTTTATTTGGTCTTGCCACATGCAGAATATCATAACCAGAAGGTACTAATTCAGACAATACCTGGGCATCGATGGAAGTACCCAGCCAAGATTCTGTCAAAGCCAGTATATCAACGTTTCGAGACGTCAGTAAATCAGCAATTGACAAGGCTTTATTCTTCACTGATCGACAATTTAGAGAGGAAAGCCATGTTTGTAAGGGGAGATTGATATCGTTCTGTAGGTCCATTTCCTCATCCTCCACTTTTAAGTAGCTGATGCTGTTCATCAGCTGCCGGTTTTGATGCCTTTGAGTGTCTTTGACATCCTCGATGGCTGTCAATATCATAACCTCCATTGCCATCAGAAACAAACACAAAGAAATTCATAAGATGTAAATAACTTATGTTAAAGAGTTTTATAGAATCGAACATAGTGCTACTTCTATTGAATAACATATGGAAGGGCCTCCTCCCATAGAACATCCCGCATACACCCGCATAATGCGAACACTTCGAAACACCACCCTCCATGTTTGTTGGTTAGAATATCTGGTCACGTGCCGGTTTCCGCTCATGTGACCAATTGACCTCATTTTCTGCGAATAGCATCTAGCCCATTGACCTAAATATAAAACTAGACCGAGCAGTCAGTAGCGTTTGAATTGGCCGCCATGACTAAACAGCTTTGACTTCCGGAAAGGGAAAAAGCAGCGTTGAAGCGGCTGCGCTTCGAGTTTTGAACTCACGAATACGGACATTTATTGTGATGTGTGCATTATAATTTTGTGTGGGCAGACAATCTGTAATATTCCTCTCCTATTATATACCATGAAATGTGTAAAAGTCGATTTATTCAAGTCCGTAGATCTAGTTTAATTGGGATCAAACGGCTGTCGTACAGGCTAAATATAATAACAGGTAAGCTTAATTTCCCGCCAAAAAACCCGCTTAGTTATTTTAAATGTGTTCCTTATACTTACCGATGAAAAGACATCTAGTTTGTATTACTTCCACGCACACGGCTTATGCAACCATCGATACAACAATAATTCACCACGTTTATAAATCTGATTTTTCCAGTCTGCGTTCCTATTTCCTCGACCGGAAGTTGGGACCTGTTTGGCATAAAATCGGCCGCCGTGTTCGGTCTAGTTTTCTTTTAGGTCAATGCTCTAGCCTATTTGTACGGCCGGGCATGCGAAGTCACTTCGTAGATTTTAAAGTCGTGAAGTCCATTGAAGCTAGGTTCTCAATGAAATAATCAGGGTTGACTGAACTACTTTTATTTTGTACATAAGTAGAAGTCGAAGTAAGCCTCTTGAAAACTACTTGAGTAGAAGTAAAGTAAACTTGTAAAAATCGATTTGAGTAATAAGTTACACTATTTTCTAAAGGCAGTTGAAGTAAAAGTAGAAGATAAAATTTATTGTAACATCAAAACTAATAAGAAAATATATACAAGAAATAAGAAAATTCCAAGACGTGCACATGTGCTGCCACCTCGAGTTCACCGAACAAAGCCCAAGCTTACATGCAGGTTAGCTGGTAGGGGAGTGTTTGTTTCGCTTGATAAGTGGCCATGGCGCAACTTTCAGGGTTTCTGTAGATGGATTCAGCAGATACAAGTCGTCATCTTCATCCTAATGGTCTGATGCCTTATCATCTGGTGTTGCTCTCCACAAAGGATCATCGTAATTACAATTGTTGATGACAGACAACGAATAAAGAGAATAGTTACTAAACAAAAAAAAGCCACTGATTAAAGCCATAATATATACATGTAGATGGATATTTCTTTGAAGCAAGCAGATCTTGAGATGACAGACAATGAATAAAGAGAATACTTAGCAAATCTTGGATGACAGTTTTGAGTAATTAATAAAATGAACACCCGCAAATAGAACTGATAGACTAGTTCTGTGTGCAGTTTTATTTAGTTTTATTTACGCTCACAATCACCAACGTCACACTAATGGGCCAAAGTAACTAAGGGCCAAAAGACGTGAGAGGCTATTGGAGCCCAACAAATTAACTAATTAGGTAGTGGCTAGTTTTGAGCTGCAAACCTCTACGTTCTGGGTTCGAATCTGGCTAATTCCTATGTTTGTGGGATGTTTCCCTGAGTAGTTGGCTCTCAGCCATACGAGTGAGAGGTGGGACTGGTACCGACGCTAAACAAACAAACAAACAAACTAACTAATTATTACCTCACTGACTTACTCACTCACTCACTCGCCAAACATTTTAGAAAGTTATCGGATTTTCATTCAAAGATGCAATGCCAGAGTCACAATTGGGGCTGTTTACGTCGTGGATAAATCGAAGATATCATGTCCAGGAGAGTCAGGATGGTAATTAATACGGGTGTAGGATTAAAACCCCTTAGGATAAAAGCCCCTAAAGATAAAAGCCCTCTAGGATAAACAAAATCTCAGGATATAAGCCCCCATATTGCAGACAAATATGTTCAGCACTTCATAAGATTTATTGGAAACAATTTGCAACGTATGTTCAGCTTTTGAAAAGTATAGATTCATACAAATTGTATTCATTAAAAGATATAAAGCATATATATCATAAATGTCCATGTTCTCAAGTTGATGATCTGCTTCCAGAGTGTAGGGCGAGATAGTCCAACCAGGGATTGGAAACCCATTTCTCCAAGATAATAATAATAATAATAATGTATATTTAATAAAACGCCCTTACTAGCAGGAGCCATTCAAAGGCGCTGTACAAATAATATGTAATATATTAATACCCCAAATAATATGTCTGTAAAAACCCTGTAATTATTTAAAAGATAGTAAACTACTTTGAACAGGTGTGTTTTTGGAAAATTTCAACATTTTCAAGAGACGAAGCATTTCTAATATTTGCCGGCAACCTATTCCACAGGGGTCTGCAAACCCTAAACGCAGAATCACCATATGACTTGAACCGAGATACTGGCACCTGCAATAGTATCTGACTGGATGACCTGAGTTTTCGGGATGACTTTCTAATGGAAACCAGTTCACACAGGTATTCTGGCGCCATATCATTAATAGATTTATAAGTTATTAACAGAATCTTGAAATGGATACGCTGTCTAACAGGTAGCCAATGTAGTTTTTGAAGAATTGGGGTGATATGATCATATTTTCTAGTATTTGTTACAATGCGAGCTGCACTATTCTGAATTCGCTGAAGGCGATTAATGTTATAATCAGATATGCCATATAACAGGGAGTTACAATAGTTTATACGAGATGTAACAAAGGCACGAACTATAGATATGCCACTAAACTAGGCTTTTAAACAGTAGATGTTCTTAAGATGGTAGTAGGCAGCTCGGCATACTGATGTGACATGTTCATGCATGTTAATACATTGGTCAAAAATAACACCTAGATTTTTTACTGACCCATTAGGGGTAATCATACACCCAAGATTTTGAGTCATATAGGTTGTTGGTTCTGGATTCGTTGCGCAGAGTAGTTTTAATCTCGATTAATATAGCTTTTTAATAGATTATCTAATTTCCAAAATTGAATTTGGTGTTAATATCGCTTTTTTTATCTCAAACTTTAAAAAAAATTCAACCTTTTCAGGATCTGACATAATGGTGTTTTTATCTGTCCATTTCCCCATAATACATGGGGATTTTATCCTGAGGGGCGTTTGTCGTATATCCATTAATACACGAGTATCTAAATTATGTGACACATTTCGGTAAGCCGATACCCATAATGCACTGCGCTAATTGGGAAGAACATGGTGAAGACAGCGATACAGTTATTTCACGGGATTTATACTAGTGAGTAGGGATTAATTAAGTATTGTACAGATTGCCCTAGATTGAAAATTAATACCGTTATGACCGAGTTATTTTGACATTTGGTGGAGGTTATGATGCGGGATATTTCATTACATCCCTATCCAGATCGAGCGTTTCGCCATTTCGTGAACAGGTGGCGGCACTGTTTTCGCAATACCTGGGATGTATCGATCCGTTTACCCCTGGCGCCACCATGAGGCTGAATTTCACACTAAGGTATCGGGTTAGAAGTCGAAGAATCACTGCGTTGCATGGCGATTATGCGTGTAGTCGCCGATAACTGTCTTACTGAAAAGCCGCATATAAGCTATTTACCAGCTTTATTTGGATTTTATTTATAGTCCATTACGGGTATGTGATCTCCGATTATAATTTTGCATTTAATAGGAATGGCATAGACTTCACCCAATAGATATGCCACTAAACTAAGTAACGTTCAGCGCGACTTCCATTCTAAAATGTGATTTTTTTGGAGAACCTTTGTCATCTGACATGACCATATGAATGTATAGAATCAATGATCACCCAGATTATCATTCAATGGGTGGTTCCTATTACTGTAACATTGGTATTTATGCATGATATCTTGTACTGAAAGTGAACTGTTTAATTTTTCTGAATCGGTCGTTCGTGCAATGTTTACTACATGTAAATGTCAAGGGTGTTAATACTCTAATGTAATAACATTTTTTATTTAATAATATACAGCTGATACATATATGATTGGTTCCCAGGTACAAGTAAAAATAATATTTCCAAAACTTGCAAATTGCTCTTTATATCTACATTAAATATTAAAATCAATTTACATTCAGCTAAAAGTTTAATTTAAATAATTTATTTAATCCATTGAAACCCATGCTAGGTGGTCCATTATCTCGATCATGAACAAAACAAGGCAAAAATAAGCCGTACAATTCAATTGTTTATTTGTGTCTCGGTAACCAATTTGGCTGCAATTTCCGATACTGTTGGCAGCGTTACCTGGGGAGTTAAACAGGAGTGTTTGGCAAGGGACCCATTGACAAATACTTTTCAGTACATTTAATATCTTTGAGAGGCATCACATTTTCCGTTTTAAGCAGCAATTCGTAAAAGTCTTTTCGAACATCAGTTATTAAGAGGAAGCGCACTTTTTACCATTAAGAAATATGACGAAATGTAAATATGAAATATTAACTAGGTTATAAATATGAATTCACACGAGTGAAGTTCACAAACAATCGTTCTTTTGTTTCGAAGCAAAACCACGACAAACTACAACAACAACAACAACGCTTCCATCGTCCATTTTTGGCGCCTCGTGGTCTAGCGGTAGCGTGCTGGACCACAGATCACTAGCACCCGTGTTCGAATCCCGGCGTGGGCATATCTGAAGGTTGTTTCGTCTTTCACTTCGTCTCATTACCTTTGGAAGTCGCTCGGCCCATTTAGCCTACCTTGTGCACAAAAGTAGCCGTAAAACATCAATCAATCATCCATCGTCCCTTTTTAAAGCTTTATTTTCAATCAGAGTCTCGTAATTAGACCGTCCTCGTCCACATCTTCTAAGCGTATTTCTGACGTACTGCTGCAAGAAAACAGCAATTATAAACAGCAGACCATACGCACAGATATTTAACACTAAAAATGTAACTTGGCCGTGATATTATAGTAGAACGATATATCAGATAATAATTTCCGCCGCTTAAAACAACAAGAACCAGTTACGAACCTGACTCGTTCATTAATCATATTCTCGCCGAATTCCTTGTTAAGACAATCGTCTTCTCTTTCCCTTTTCACGGCTGCCACTTCACACAAAATTTCGCTGTCTATGATTAACTTTCGTTTCCGTCTAGACCTACACGATATCACGATATATTTGTTTAATGGTGTGAGATTTTGCCGTTTTGCAGACACGTTTATGCGTGCACACGGGTAGGCTTAATGGGCGAAGCGAAAGATGAAACAGCCTTCACGCATAGCTCGGCTGGGATTTGAACTCAAATGCTAGAGGTCTATGGTCGAGCGCGCTATCAGTTAAGACGCACAGACGCCCCCCCCCCTTGTCTAATGTTGAATGCCTGTAGTATGTAGATCGAAAGTGACACATTTTTGGAAGATACCCTTCATAAAATATTAATTATGTACATCATTTACCTGCCAATTTTTTCGGCTTCCTCTATCGTGTCGGGTATTTTGTGACCTTTTGTTTCTGGCAGAAGTAACACCAGGCTGCCGGTAATTGCTGATATAACTGCAAATATAACCGAAGGCATTGGCAGCCATATTTCTTCCTGTCGAGGACGTAAACCAGAAAACAAAAACACATTAGAGAGCTGAAATGTAGGAAGTAGGGGGCAGCACTATCTCACTACATTTTACAAAATATATGTACACATGTTTTAGACTCGATTTTAAATTACATATTTATTTAAATTACGTTATTGTTTAATGCAATACTTACAATATACAGTGATCAATAAGACCAAAAATTTATTGTGTCTGTTCTTCCTGGCATTTTAAATTCTACCATAACTCCCCCCCCCCCACACACACACACACTCAATGAATTGTTAGAAAATAATCCGTTTCAGTTTTACCAAGGAGTCACCAAGATACGGTGCCGCCATACTGCCAATCCTTGCAAAGACCGAGGAAGATCCCACCGCCAGATGGCGTATTGGTGTGGGAAATAGTTCCGACGTGTAGAGATAGATACTGCTGAAGGCAAACGTGATGGCGCCTTTACCCAATGTAGAGAGAGCCGTCAGCAACTCGGACATATCTGTCAGAGATTAAACAAAATTGCATATTATCACCCTATGATGGTATATTGCTGAGAGTATGTTACACGAAACACTTATTTTCCAATTTACACATACATATATGTACACTTATATTTTCTAGAGAAATGTGCAATTTTGCAATTTGGAGTGGGCGTT
The DNA here is from genome assembly GCA_025642065.1 of Paralvinella palmiformis. Lineage (NCBI taxonomy): Eukaryota > Metazoa > Annelida > Polychaeta > Terebellida > Alvinellidae > Paralvinella > Paralvinella palmiformis. Next base: position 63,436 of record JAODUP010001272.1, on the reverse strand, counting down.
AGACACCTGGATAGCTATCTTCCCATGCACCCTAATTTAACTTATCTAGAGCAAGTTTGGAATTCAAAGGTTAAACTCATCTTTTCTCAGATAAGCTTACAACTCGTCATCGAAGAAAACCTAATTTAGAACCAGACATGGGGTAAATTCCATTTTGTTAATTCCAATTCCACTCAATTCCATTTGGTCAATTCCAATTTCAATTCCACATCAAATTAAAAAATTCCAATTGAATACCAATTCCAAATTTACCAATTCCAATTCCACTCTTTTTTTTACCGACTATTTTTTACCATGAGTACTCCAAATACCTACTCCGAGTACCTACTTGAAATACCTACTGCGAATCATTTATATTCCATGTAGGATTGTCATGAAAGAAATATTTATGAATTAGAAAATTAAATGGTAAATTAATTTGTGGATTAAAATACTTGTTTTGGTAGCAAACTTCAATTCCAATTCCAAATTTATCAATTCCATAAAAAATTCCAATTCCGGAATTGAAATGATCCCATGTCTGTCTACAACTCATACACACCAGGTCTGACCAGAAGTATTGGCACCAGTGACAGTTCGATGACGGCTGTCGCCAGAAGGATGCCGCCGTTGGGCCATCTTCGGCCACACCTTTCCAGAACGAGGTAGGCGAATAGATTAGAAGGTATCTCGATCAGACCGGACAAGAAGGTATTGAGGAAGACGTCACCGAATGCTCCGGCATTATAGGATACGCCATAGTAGACCAGACTAACCGTGAACCTGTTATATAAATATATGTTGATGATTGGTGTTTTACGGCCACCTTTGCGCACAAGGTAGGCTAAATGTAACGAGGCGAAGTCAAAGACGAAACAACCTTCGGATATGCCAACGCCGAGATTCGAACACGGGTGGTAGTGATCTGTGGTCCAACTCGCTACCGCTAGACCACCGAGGCGCCATTTCGATGATTGATGATGATTGATGTTTTACGGCAACTTTTGTGCACAAAGTAGGCTAGGCGAATAAAGGTATCTGAAAGACGAAAAACTTTAGAAGCCACGTTCGACTTCGATGGTCCGCACTAAATCGCATAGAACCAGAGGCGTCACGTGTCCGATATCGCTGATTTCGTATCGATAAATAGACAGATCGAACATTTCCGATGAAGCCGGTAGTTATGTTTCATCCACACAAAGACAGATGATAAAAAAATTCTTAAATCGATTTAAATCTATATAATCTGATTTTAAAAAAAAATCAATTTTTTTTTAAATAAAACAAATCAGATTACAAAATCAGATTTAAATATTTTTGGATCATATTTAAAAAAAATGATTTTTAAAATAAAAAATAACATTAGTCAACATATTCTTCTAATATGTATTCAGCATGAGATAACTATCAATAGTGAATCTATGTGAATGTTCACCTTATATACCCATTCTGGCTCTGGCTAAACACCAAGTATTTAAACATTGACTCGATAATCCCCTAAATGCACAGAAAAGATGTGACGTCACGTGTCAGATCATCCCGAATTCATCCAATTTACAACATTGAAGCAGGATGACTTCCCTTGACACCTTCTATCGTGTTGATCTCCCAAGATCATCCCAACCATAGAGTTCGGGAAATTGTCACTCAACTGTATGACATGTTAAGACTACATGACATGGTGTTGAAATCTAATTGCTATTCAATTATACATATATGTAAAAATTATTATCCAACATAAGTAAAAATTGAGTTTAAATAAAACAAATCATTTTTTTTTTGTACTGTAACTTAATTGATAAATCACAAGTAACCACAAAATAATTAATAAAAATTAACGCAATAATCATAAAAATCAAGTGAAACATAATTTTTTTAAATCGAAATGCATGATTTAAATTTTTTTGTAGTGATTTAAATCATGATTTAAATACAATTATTTGAAATCAAACAACTCGGATGACTCACCAGTTAATGTAGATCAGTGCTAGCTCGGTGCAGAGTGTTCGGCTGTTACAGATGTCTGCCCATTTGCCCCTTTCTTGTTTCTCTTCATGGCCGTCTTCACTCTAGCGATATAAATGGTTATAGCTGTTATTTTTTTATAAATTGTCATCCCGTTGTAAAACATATAATGCCTCATTTAAATTGTGGATAAGAATAATTCCGGTCATTTCATATATGAAGTTTATTAAAACTGTTATTTGATTAAGCGTTAAAGAGATGACGATACGTGGATATTTTAATTGCGCGTGCGCACAAATTTAGGCCTCGAGCAGCGATCTCGGCGTCTCATGAGCCATTCTCATGAATATTCGGTTTGGTCCGTTTTCGCTCATGATCATGTGTGTGCTTTGGTATAATTTTCTCGGTTATGGGTGCAGCCAGCACTTTCTGCATGCCAATACTGAGCATGCGTGCATATTCTTCTGTATAATTGATTAGCCACATGGTGGCCGAATCAGAGTGATCCGTGTAAACACAGACTTATAATACGACGTTTCTACCCAGAAAACGCTTAATTTATATATAACTTGCAAGATATAAGTACCCGAGTGAATAATTATACCATTAATGGCGTTGTTGTTAGAAACATTCGAAAGGGGTATTTACCTCCAAAGAACTGCCTTAAGAAGACCGACATTTCTGATCTCATGCATGCTAACCCCGCAAATTTCGTGGGCTGGCTCTGAATTAATATAAAAAGCTGCTTCCCGACGGCAATGTTTCAGTTGAGTTTATGCCTATACACACTTTGTAAAGAATAGCATTGCCATTAATAATTATAACATTTTCAGGGAGACATCAATGCCCAAAAAAAATTATATCTGGAGAGATACTAAGTTAACCTAAAATGAATGTAGCTGCTTTCCTGTGGGCGTGACATATTTGTCGCGTACGAAAAGCGAATTAGCTGGTTCCCACAGGCTGATGAGTAGACCAGACACATGCTTAGGTATACGCACACATTTATTAATATGTGGAGGTATGGAACATTTTATTTTTAGATTAATGTATGTATAGTTGTATTTAGATTTATGGAGGTAGGTTTCGAAGGATGTTTAGATATGTTGATGTTCTGTGCCTGTTGCCTCTTACTATGTACACTAAAACACACACACACACACACACACACACACACACACACACACACACACACACACACACACACATATATATATATATATATATATATATACACACACACTCACACACACACACACACACACATATATATATATATATATATATATATATATATATATTATTGAACTGAATAGTACATTCATTTGTAATTCATTTATGGGTCACTTACGTTGAGAGTGCGTTGTTCATCCGTTATTAATCTGAGTACAATTTTCGAAGACAAAAATCTAACCATTTCTCGATTAGACATTATTCTCATGTCATATATTTGGAGACTAATTGGCTAATTACCCGGTAATAATTAGTGTCG
>JAODUP010001272.1:0-55000 GCA_025642065.1 Paralvinella palmiformis | reverse complement strand
AAGTCTGTTTTATGACTGAATTAGGTAATGATTGCTCTTGATTTTAACTATAAATTTAACGTTTGACTGACTGACTGACTGACTGACTGAGTTACTTACTTACTTACTGAATGACATACTGACTGACACACTGACATACTAACAGAATGACTGACTGACTGACTGACTGGCTGACTGACTGAGCTACTGACTGACTAACTAATTGATTCACTGACTGACTGACCGACTGACTGACTGACCTGACTGACTGACTGACTGACTGACTGACTGACTGCTAAATATTTTTCGAGTATACTGCGAAAAAAAAGGACCAAATACTGAATCATGTGGGATATCCTTTAATAGTCATATACTGTAGACAAAATATATCAATCTGAACCATATGATTACTGTCAGTACCACATTACTGTCAGTACCACATTAATGTCAGTACTACATTAGTGTCAGTACTACATTACTGTCAGTACCACATTACTGTCAGTACCACATTACTGTCAGTACCCATTACTGTCAGTACCACATTACTGTCAGTACCACATTACTGTCAGTACTACATTAATGTCAGTACCACATTACTGTCAGTACCACATTACTGTCAGTACCACATTACTGTCAGTACCACATTACTGTCAGTACTACATTACTGTCAGTACTACATTACTGTCAGTACCACATTACTGTCAGTACCACATTAATGTCAGTACCACATTACTGTCAGTACCACATTATTGTCAGTACCATATTAATGTCAGTACTACATTAGTGTGATGATCACATTACTGTCAGGACCACATTACTGTTAGTACTATATTATTGTCAGTACCACATTACTGTCAGTACCACATTACTGTCAGTACCACATTAATGTCAGTACCACATTACTGTCAGTACCACATTAATGTCAGTACCACATTAATGTCAGTACCACATTACTGTCAGTACTACATTACTACATTATCCTTCCTTAACTGGACAACAAGAGGTGTGTACCAATGATTTTTACTGGACCTTCACGTGGCATTTGACACCGTGCACCATCAAAGCTTCACCATACTAATGTCAACGAGGTGACATCAAGGACAGTTCAATGAATTGACCTTCGGTTTATTTGTTTACTTCTAATCTTAGTTTTCACCACACACATCGTAACATCGTTGTCTGTTAGATATTTTCCATATGACCTATTAAAACTCTACATTTCCATCATCTTCAGCGATAATGACAAGATTCACACATAATCTGGCTTCTACATATCACTATTGTTTAATCATATCATGAATGATATAATCTCTTGTTTCCAGTAGAAATGGTGTTTTATTACCTACTTGCATAATATTAATTGTATCACATTAACTGACAAATAACATAATAAGCTGATATTATAAGTAAAGTCATACCCCCACTATACGTCATTAAATGGTGGGATAACCAAGTTTTTGACGTAAACTGGACATAATGTCTTAAACTGCATCGAAAATGCCCTTTGATGTGTATATTTTATTGTATATGATGATGATTGATGATTGATGTTTACGGCCACTTTTGTGCACAAGGTAGCTAAATGGGCCGAGCGACATCCAAAGGTAATGAGACGAAGTGAAAGACGAAACAACCTTCAGATATGACCACGCCGGGATTCGAACACGGGTGGTAGTGATCTCTGGTCCAACACGCTACCGTTGTTACTTCGCGTTTTAACATGGGACGCCATTTTGAATTCATGGAGCGCCAGGGCCCTAGCGACCGGAGGTAGATTGTCACGGACAGCTCCCTTCGTTAACATGGCGTTTAATGGCGCTGGTTTATTCTGAGCCGCTTTCGGCTGCAGTAACAGAAAAAAGTATGCACAAATAAAGACATTCCCGAAAGGAAATGAAAGATAGTGTAATAATTTGATATGATCTGGCTTTTTAAAAATAAAGGATATTTAAAAAATAAGCAATTTGAAGTAGACACACCACCTACTTGACATGACCCAAGCAGTAGGCCCAAGCAAGATCTATCTAGATCTATATTTTTTTCAGACAAAATCTTATTAAATTTTATTGAAAAGTATCAAACCTATTAATCACAAAATGAGTATGTAAGATATACATAAGCTTACAGTTACATGTACTGGAGCCACTGAAGATGTTATGGGCGGAGGTATATTTTACTTTATTATTGTTAATAATATAATTGGACTTCTAAAATTACATTATTGTAATGATAATTTTTTTCTCTAATTACAGTAATTATAAGTATTTACATGATCACCTGCATCCATATTTATCTTTAAACGTAAGCAATTGGTACTTATTGATATATATGGACTTCTAATTTATAATTTAAATGTTATGAAATTAATTATTAAATACCTCAACTAGTGGTAGAAACATTCATTTTGTTATTTTTTCTATTGACAGAAATAAAAGATGGGTTATTAATTGTTGTCGTTCAGATATATGATGAGGAAAGATTTAAATTACTTGAATACTAATTGTAGAATGTATGATATGCATTTCACTGAAACGGAATTGATGAATCAGACAAGAGATAAACTTATCTAGATTGCTATTCCAACTATTTTTAATGTACCAAATCCACCGCATTTGTAGTAGATGTTGTTTAGAGCTGGAACCAATTTGGGTTATTCTGTCCATTTGATAACAATTAAATGACTGATTGTAACTATAGATGAACCCGTGGCACAAGAGATTTGATGCCGCTTATTGTATAAAGTACTAATTTCTCTATCTCTAACATGTTAACGCAAACATTGTTAATATTCCATGTATATTCTTTGTTCTCAGCTGGGCAAGCCTATATTGTATGGTCTATATTATTGAGTTGTAGACTTTAAATGAACTTATGATTTTTTTAGTTAATATATGATAAACGGACACGATGAATATATGCCATATGGTGGGAAGTTTGTACTGAATTGTGTTATGGTTGCGTTATAATAACTGTATATATCATTATATGTATATATCCAAATAAATAAAAATGTATGGACTATGATAAACTGATATGATGAAAATATGTTTGTATGCATTTACCTCATATATACCTAATTGATTTTAATTAAAAAAACTGTGAAATAACCTAAACCACGTTCAATTATTTTATGATCAGCTGTCAAGTGAACGCAAATTTTAGGCTATGAATTAATTAAGTGACTGGAATGTGAAATCACTTAATTCTTCATTTACAGTTTCAGAGCTTCGTTTTTTTTTTGGGGGTGATATCATGTGTGCACAATTAAAGTGTTAATTAATAAAAGAGTATGTGATCATGTAACATATAGTACTAGTATTGGCAATTCATTTCAACCATCGCACAAATGAACACGATCACATGTGGACAACCAGAGAGCTTTTGTTTATCTGAGAAATACTTCCGGTCGCTGGAGGCGCCACTGGTTCAAAATTCAACATGGCGCGGCAGAGTAACGCCTCTCTATATTTAAGCTCCCTGTTATGGCTATTGACCTGAAGGTTTTCTTTCAGGTCAATGGTTTTGGTGGTGCAGAGGCTATGACATCACAATGGACTGTTCTACCATAAATATGAACTTTCTATTAGCAATTAAGCTATCAGTTTTAATAATGATCGTTTCGCGACAGCTGCCCATTACACGAATTTATCTTTGAAGATAATGACGGTAGAGGCGTAAAGTTTATACATTGTTCCTCTAAAGAAAGATAATTTTATAATTAAAAGATAATTATGATGCTCGTGAAAGAGACTGATAATAATAAGAGACTGCATTTTCTATCGTATATCTGTTAGGTCATTAATAAATTATCAACGAAGCCAATAATATTCGTATTCATTGTGTGGCAGTAAATGACACGAACATTAAAAAGCCGACGCCATTTTAACTTTTTTTTGTATTTTGCTTAATATTGTATATGAGACTTGAATAGTTTTTGTGATAACGGAATTTGTATGTGATAGTGGAATATTGTATGTGATAAGGGAATATTATATGTGATAATGGAATATTATATGTGATAATTGAATATTTTATGTGATAATGGAATATTTTCTGTGAGACCTGAATATGTTCTGTGATAATGGAATATTTTCTGTAAGAGCGGAATATTTTATGTGATAATGGAATATGTTCTGTGATAATGCATAATTTGACGTCAGAATGGAATATATTATGTGAGACTTGAACGTTTTATGTGATAATGGATAATTCCTGGAGAATGGAATCACATGAACAATATTATGTATCGTTTTCTTTTCTGTCATTGCTGTGATGGCCATTCACCATGCCATCAAATGATTCACCTTCATATATAGCATCTTCACCACCTATCGATCTTGTAATATTTACAAAATATTCCCTTAATATATTTCAAACATTCATTGGACCATTTATGATGCTAGCACCTTCCCTAAGTATAGCATTGTTTGATTTATTCCCACTCATATTTGAAATTAAAGATGTAATCGATTTCCAGAAATCTTTACCACCATTACTTTTGACTGTTCGTTGACGGAGGTAATCTTTGGGTCCTGTTTTGCGTAACTGGACAACGTTATTACGATGTTTACGATACAATTTCCAGTTAGTAGATGTTCTATATTTGTAAAAGTTTCTCCTGCACATTTTGTTTTACATTGATAGCTCTACGTAGATCACCATTCATAAAAAGGTACTTGATTGTTTTTAATAACCCTGTTCTTAATCGGTGCATGTTCACCCATAATTGATTTAGTTAATGTTTTACAAAACCAATATGAATCATTTACATCTTCAAATATCCCTGATACCTCGACTTCTCTGACGCAGATCGTCCCTGACACACGTTATCAGTATGTGTGATTATTTATATAAATTTTAAAACCATCAACGGAAAATCGGGCTACTGGAAATGTACCTTTGAGCTTTGTTTCCTGTATCATTAAAACATCTATTATATGATTATTTAAAATTTCGGCGAAAGGTGTGAATTTGTGTCGTACGCTGTTAACATTTATATGTCCAAATTTTAAATTGCATACATTCTTACTATAAAACCCAACACCTTCTTGTAGTTCTATAATTAGATCATGAACATTGGCATGAGAATTTTCATCAGCGATATGATTTTGACAAGAGACACACTCTTCTTGGCCTGACCATCAATTACTATTGGCTGAGTCAAAATATTTATATTTATGTCCAGTCTGGCAACAACTGTAGCACTGCACTGGGCGCTGATGACGACATCTGTCCGTATCGTGTTGTGGCTCTGCCAAATAAGCACAGCGTTATTTGCTGTTATTGACCCTATGTGGTGTTCGTGCTTGGGCTTGGGTTGCTGATATATATCTGGATGTGTTACTAACGTTAGTTAGTTAGTGAGCTCCGGTGGTCTAGCGGTTAAGCACCCGGCACTTGACGCCAAGGGTCACAGATTCGATTCCAGCAATTGGTCGAAACTTTTCCAGAGATTAATTTCTCGGCTCACAACATCGTGGGTGGCTGACCACGTTAAATGGCGCTGCCGTCTCCACTGAATTATTAAAAATAAAGGGGACGTTCAAAATCCCATGAGGACGTAAAACACTCTGGCAGTGACCACCCTCAATGTATTTCGGCTCCATCTTTCCGTACTGCTCCCCTGTGAGTGGTGGGGGACGAGCGTTCTCAACCACTCCCAACATAGAGGCTGTGCTGAATAAGCGACAGCCTGGGGATTCTCCCCGAACAATAAAACATAGCGTTAGTTCTCAAGGCTGTGCTTAACAAGCGACAGCTTGGGGATACTCCCCGAAACACAAGCAAGCAAGCAAGCGTTAGTTCTCGTCATCTGAGATGTGGTTTTAGTAGTTGGAGGCTTTCCTCTGGATGTCTTTTCTTTATTTGTCCTAAAGGTTGTCACATTATTAGGGATTTCGTTACCAAATGACATCAGCTCCAATTTGGTGGCCAGCTTGTTCTGACCTTTCAATGACAGATGAATGTGGTCATCTCGATAATAAGCCTCACTGAGTGTACCATCAGATAGTTTTAGGAATTCAGTTGTACATGCATAGGTACATGATAAGTCAGCGCATAAACTTTGACGACCTGCATTGACAGTGTCTGTGCATCCCTGCACATCTTTATCACCTTGCGCATGATTGAGATATAAACAGAGAATTGTCATAAATCACCACATTCTTTCTCAATTTTATTATCTCTATGACTCAATTCGTTCAATATTTAATAATAATAATAATAATAATAATAATAATAATAATAATAATAATAATAATAATAATAATAATAATAATGTATGTTTTCAGAAATGATTCATTTTAATTAATTTAATTAATATCAAATACTAAGTACACTACAGTTAATTGTATTATAAAGTTGAAACAAAACAATGCAATTTTAGAACTTACACACAACACTTTAATTTTTACATAAAAATACTAATAATATTCAAGTTCTAGATAACAGGAAAACACAATCGAAGTTGGGACAAATTAATCTAATCATCGCTACGATAAAAACATCATAATAAAAGATACAGCTCTATTCTCACGTATTCTTGGGGTTCCTCCGTGGTCTAATTGGTAGCGCGTTGGACCACAGATCACTACCACCTGAGCTCGAATATCGGCGTGGGCATATTTGAAGGTTGTTTGATCTTAGACTTCGCTTCATCACCTTTGGGGGTCTCTCGGCCCATTTGGCCTAACACGTGCAGAAAAGTGGCAGTAAATCATCATCATCTCAGGTATTCTTATAGATCCTTCAAAACTCATTCCATCATTATTAACAAGAGAAAGGAACAAACACTCCTATTAAGTACATTTGACATTGAATATTTGGCGATAATTGAATACAAAATGTTCAATTCCTTAGGAAGCACGGATAAATTTATTCTACTTAAAAGTAATATTATTTTTTATCATCATCACCTTCATGTTCCAGGTAATCACGATTAATTTGACAATTAAGACACAATGCACATAATGAGAACATGTTATTTCCGGTTACAGTAAGACTTACTAATGGATGACTCGGATCAACTCCTCTGTAGAGGATCCGTTATATAACAAGTAAGGTAGTTCGGATAAGAAACTCCCGAACGTGAATTATAAGCATTAATACCAGTAATGTCTTGTCCTTCAGTAGTTTGGTTCTAGTTAAACACAGGAATTGTTCGCCTAACCTTTCAACTCTAGCGTGATATGCCATCTCTGGTACCTGTCATCTAATATGTTATACCTGTGTTCCGCATCATTTCATCATATTTCAAGGCAATATGAATAATAACTTCGATGTTATGACATGTGCAGTAGGTCACACCGTTAGAATGATCAATTGTTTTAAATGTTTCTGCTTTCTTCGAAGTTAAAAACAATTACGATATCAATAAAGGTTGCTAGTGTCCATTTCAGCTCCATCAGATTTTTAATCAACAGTTACGGATGACTGATTGATATTGATAATGTTTGGTATTTACAGGAAGATAAAGCATCACTTGTCTTTAACAATATTGAAAACGGGAAGCGTATAATAACTTTACTCGTCATTCTTGTATATTACCATTAAAGGTTATTCGGCTGATGACTAATATTCAAATTCATAACATATTCAGACTATTCAACATTAAGCTATTGAAATCTTTTCATATGACCCGGAATCACCAATAACAATACAAATATACTAACAGCTGTAATTCTTGCATGTACAATTGACAAAATATTTAATCTAATCACCTAAAACATATTATTTTGTCACCATTTTGAGTTGTTTTATGCCATTTTACATTTTTAATTCGGTTAACAGTCAATTGAGTAGTCACGCCGCTTTCATATATAGCATGTTGACTAGACGTTGACTAGGTGGTATATACATATAACTATGTAATAGTAGTAGTAGTAGAAGTAGTAGTAGTAGTAGTAGTAGTAGTATTTATTTCCAATTTCAATATCAAATAACGTATACATAATGCAATTTTACAAGTATATTACATATAAAGAAATTGGGGGACGAATGTAGCCGAAGCTGTCTTCCAATTGGCCCCTAACTAATCATAGCTAATAATTATAGTCAGCTCACTAAAACGCCGTTTGTGTATTTGCAATTCTGGTCGTGTGTGTATTGGAAGTATGTGGACCAGGTTCCAAGGAATCATAGACACGTGTGCATTGACAACAATAAGGGTTGTTGCATTTTACAGATGCTGATTAAGTAGCTAAGATGTAACCTTTCAGGGTTTTCTTAGTTTTTTATCTTGAATTACAAGTGGAAAGGACACGTTTCCAATTGTTCCATATAATGTGAAAATTGACTAAGGGCAACTTACTGGATTGTGCAGAGTTACATCGAGGTAATATGTTGCTTTGAAGTAATTGTAAAATGTATACAAAACAATTTGGGGGAATTTCAACATGAGCCAAATATGTTGGGAATCAAATAGTTAAATTAATCAAAATCATTCTTTAGAAAAAAAACAGACGTAATGGCAATGTTAACGTGATGCGGATTTTAAGAGAACTGAGTACAAAATCTAGTTTGGTCCTGAACTTTGGATCACAAAACAAAAACACAGTAGCTAACTGATCAGGCATGAAGTGATTTAGAGTAATACCTTGTTAGGAAAATTTCAAATTGTATTAACCCTTGGGAAGATAGCATATATGCGATTATTATTCGTGTATTTATAAAATACAAAAATCACAGAAGCATCATGTTCCCGTACCGAGAAGACGAATAATCCCGCAGTCTTGTCAGACTACTGCTTTCTAAAACTGAATTATATAGGATTATTTTATATCGTTTTGTCTTAAATCTTTATTATTCTGACTTATAAGGTTCTAATAAGCAAACATGCTGGATAAACTATTTAATTTATACAAACATTTATAATTTATCACCTCCTAATTATCTTAACGAAACATCTTTACCAAGTACATGAGTGTTAAACAGTAAACTTCTCACACATAAATTTCTTTGTATAAAATGATTAAATCCAGTTTACAGTTTATTATATTATGAATGATACTATGTTCGACAATCACATCTTGACTGCTGGTTTCAAACCGTTGAGCATTAATCTGGCCGATTCTAATTACACTTGTTTGGGCTGAATTCGGAACTTAGTTTTCGTGTTTGTTGACATTGTCTATAACAGATCAACGACAATTTCACATTTCTGAATATGCAACAGGTATGCTTTATATCGTACATTTAGAACAAAAACAAATCACCTTGAGTAATCGATTTGCATAATCCGGGGACTCTCATTCAATGGAAACTTTCCAAGAAGAGCATATCCAGTGACATAACATCAAAGTTTTCGTTTTGTGTACAAACTCCGTGAGTCATTTTCAAATAATTAATCAAGATATCTGGAAGTTGATAACATTAAACCCTGTCCCTAACACATATATTTGTCTTCATTTTCATCAGCCATGTAGTCATGTTTACCTAATACCCTCACCGTAGGCATTTCTGAAGGGTGTTTCATCTTTGGCTTCGCTTTATTGCCGTTGGAAGTCGCTCGGCGCATTTAGCCTACCATATGCACAAAAGTGGCCGTAAAACATCAATCATCATCATCATCATATACCTAATGCATTGAACATAGATGCCATAGCGTGTTTTCTCTAGTCATTCTGATCCGGAATGATGGATGCATAAACTGCATACAAATCCAGAATATACCACATCACAGCAGAACCTCTTTCATTAGAAGTGTTTTGCATACTGATTTGGAAAATAAAATACTTGATAGTTGAAAGAATAGATTATTTAGCTTGGCCCGTAAAATATGAATTTATTTTGGCTATTGATTTGGAAAATATAACACCTGATAAGCTACATGTCGTGTTTATTTTCCAGTTCAGAAGCCCACCAACTCTATATTTAGCCTTGATGATCAACGAAAGTATTGAAAATTTACTTCGGATGAAAACAGTTGTTCCTTAGTGGGGAAACAAAACACAGATTCGGATGTTATTTTTATGAAGCAAGTGCTTTCATTAGAAGTAGACAATAGAGTGAATCGTCTGAGAAGTCGATCAGCTACATCCGTCTACATCCCGTTTGTATATTGCTATATCACATATGGACAGGATTACGTCTCAGATAAACCAATCCAAGGTTAGTATCTACTTATTTGGTCATAAAATGTTCTTAGCACTGTAACGAGGCGCGATGTTTCTTGACCCTCAAATCAATGAATATAAGTTTTAAAATATATTTCGGCTTATGTTCTAAAAGCGAATGGAATCTGATCTATTTGAAATAATAAACGCCGATGGAAATAAATATTGACCTATAGTTGTACAAATGACATTTATTCGTAATAAATAAATAAATAAATATGAACAAGAACAGTAGAAGATTGCCGTACGTCATTGTTTTTCTGCCAGAAGAGCTCTCCAAAGGATATATTTATTTATCACGAACCTAGTGTAATGCCGCAATATAATCACTGGGAAGGTCATACAGGTTACTGACAACCTGAGCTATACTAGAATAGAAACCGACTTGGCCTCTGTTTGTAAGCTAACGATCTTGCATTGGTCCGGACTTGTAGTATGGGAACAAACGTATTTTTATTCTATAGGAAAACTAACGCCTTTTAGCCCCATAAACCAACATCTTTACTGATAAGTGAGATGTGTTTTGCTGTGAGATGGCATATTCCGGATTTGTATATAGCACATTCGTATATTCTGGATCAACATGGCGTATAGATGCCGACAGAACAAATTCAGGGAAAAGACAAGCTGCCAACTGTTACATAATAGAGACCAAACTGGTGTTGGTTGAAGTTAACTTGTAACGTGTCATATATCACCCTATTCACTCCAGTAATCAACGAACGACTGGCAGTGACCCGATACTGGTAGCAGGCCGTTTTCTAAGTTATGGACCAGATAGGATCGACTTTAGTGTTTCACGATATGATTTAGAGATTGTCTTCCTGGTAGCTGGCACGCCTCACTACTCTTATTAAATCCTATCAATATATATAGGAGCACTGTGGACTGTGTTGCGGATTCCATTCTCCCCAAACTGCAAGTCAATATGTTATCGTCATACGAATGCTGTTTGTTTGAATTATTTTCTTCGAGTTATAAAAATCCCATTATGATCAACATGCCATCATCGAAATACTTAAAGCTACAGAGAACCAAGGTTCAAACTTGAGTAGTGTGAGTACTAATATAAATAAATCTTAACGTTCATTAAGGACATAGTTATCTGAAAAGCGCTGTACAAAACAAAATGATATCTGATTGACTTATAACTAGGTCATGTCATTTTGACGTTCGATAGAGTAGATACAGACGCCGTTCAATAATATCTGAGATGGTAAAAGTATAAACCATGGTCCGAAATACAATATCTTGTAGCATGTGGCTTAGATCAGTCGGAAAAGACTGTTATCAAAACATGACGTTAATATTTTAATGAGGTTCCTCATTCCGAAAGGCAATCAACGGTGCCGTAGAGAGAAACTCCCATTTTCAGGTATGTAGAACTTAGACATGTGGAGAGGTTTATCGAAATAATTAGATAACGTTGTTGATATAGTTTAGGTAGTTCATAATGTGAGTGAATGAATTAGTGAGCGAACGAACGAGTTGGCAAACGAGCGAGTGAGTGAACGAGCGAGTGAGAGAGTGAGTCAGTCACTTGAATGAGTGAGCGACGGAAGTGTCCGGTTGGAAGGAAATGGATCGGGAAAACGAAGCCAGAGAGAAACCTGGTCATAAAATACTCAGTACGCGATCAATCAAAGTACAAGATGGCGCCAACAAGAACAACGTACGATATAAGATAATATAATGTACTCGTAATTCTTTAAAGGGTCAGATCAACAAGTAAACATTGCCGGGGGTCAAAGTTGAATAATTGCTTTAGCCATCAGTGGCTGGGCTGTACTTTACTGAAAATATGAATATAAAATGGCAACAAAACAGTTCGATTTATTATTCCTTGTTAATGTATAAATGACGTTTATTTTGGAATACCTTATGAATCCGGTGTCTCACATCTCACATACAGGTGATAGTGACATCAAATATTATTATCTTGACCTTAACAATGGTCACCTTTATGGATAATGTATAACGCAATTATGACAAAGGTCGATGACCTGCAACTTCACATTTCTGTACACCACTTTACTAGTTGTTAACCTTAAACGTGGATAGAAGTGTGTGTGTGTGTGTGTGTGTGTGTGTGTGTGTGTGCATGGGTAGGCATACATACACACACACACACAGAGAGAGAGAGAGAGAGAGACACTTAGATACACATAAACACCCAAACTTATATTGCCACAAATATATACATCCATAAATATATAATTTAGAAACATATACATCCACCAAACCAGTAAATTGTCATGATGTCACTCCTCACGATGACTCCTCATAACATCTACTATACCAATTGTTTATATCGGATAACATTTTGTTTTAAATATCTGTATGTAGGTATAAAATGATAGCTACCTGACAGCGTACATCACAGGTAAAGAATCTTATACAATTTAATATTACTGATATTTATCAGTTTATAGAATCATCCATTTTTATAACCTTATATTTGTCTATATGAGTTTACTACTTGTATACGGTTATATATATATATATATATATATATATATATATATATATATATATATATCTTTTTCAATGTTTAGCTTTAAAGAATTTATACAATTTAATATTACAATATTCATTCATAAACAATAACCTTATATATTCAATAGTTATACTCTATACTTATATAATGATGTTTTATAGTATATTGTGTATGTAACGTATTTTTTCAAGTTTACTTCTTCTGAGTGTTGCGTCGTTTGTCTTGACAAAGTCTCCCATTCATCAAAAGCCTGTTTATATCAAAGATGGAAGTGACTCTCTCATTCAATGATGTCTTTAAGTATATTGGAGACACCGGATTTTATCAAATACTTCTCTATTTCGTCGTTTGTCTTCCTTCATTCTTCAACGGGATACAGAACATGTCAGCCAACTTCTTCGCGGCACCAATGGATCACTGGTGTAAGGTAACGTATTCACTCCTTCTCTTACTAGATGAATCTAGTCATTCTATTTAATATCCCACTAAAACTCCTATATTTATATACAGATACCGAGACTCGGAAATTTCTCATTCGAAACACAGAAGAAGGTCGCCATACCTTATGTAGAGGACGATCCAACGGAATATCAATCCTGTCAAATGTACGACTTGTATTATGACAATCTGACGGACGACCAGATCCTGAACTGGGACAGAAACATCACCCGGAACACGAGTCTCATAGACTGTACTGAATGGATCTTTGATCGAAGTGAATTTATATCCACCATTAATTCGAAGGTTGGTGCGTTACATTTGTTTTTAATGATTAACAATAGTAATATATTGGGAAAAGTGGCATGTTTACATTGTGTGATATTAAAAGCTTCTTACCCTATGTTGTGTCATTCTTTAAAAACATTGTTAACGCATGCACCGTCACCGTACAAATTATTATTTATACTTACCGAAGCGCGAGTACACACACACACACACATGCATGCACGCACGCACGCACACACACACACACTTATATAACTATATATAACTATATATATAACTACATATATAACTATATATATAACTACATATATAACTATATATATATAGCTATATATATAGCTCTCTCTCTCTCTCTCTCTCTCTCTCTCTTATATATATATATATATATATATATATATATATATATATATATATATATATATATATATATATATATATATATAACCAAGTTCACAATTATCTTTAAACGAGTAGTATCTCACCTGTGTGTGAAGAAGCATATACTTAATTGATATCTTACCTTAAGAGTACTTGTTCTCAACATCAAAGGTGACACTTATAAATAACATATTCCTATTTAGCTGACTCTCCGTTGTCGTGTTTCTTTCAAGTTAATCTAGCTCATAGTAAGCCTTAACGGCATTGTTAAATTATTATGAATTAAGCAAAGACCTATATACCAAACTAATAATAGTATCCCTAACATTTTGTCAGTCTGTGTCATATCGCATCCTAACTGGTTAGGCTTTCTCTTGCTGTACTCGTCAATTAGGTAATGTGACAGCTTTTTGTCACCAGTGTTTGTAAATATAGTTGTTTGATCTTATAATCGTACCAACCTTTATATGCATTTCTATTTGAGGAACTTATAGGAGAATTCCAAGCGTAAACTCATACCATATAATTGAATAGGCCCCAAACCAGCGTCTGTATTGTTATTATGCAATAACAATATACACAATTCGTAATCAAACAGAGTTACAAGTGCTATGCATGTCTGTATATTAGATAAGGTACTCTCAATGTGTACAAGTATTCCTATATTATTATGGGTCAATAAAGAGTATCTCTATATATATGTCTACATGTCTATGCATATTTTTTTTTTTGAGGGGGAGGATCTAAACATTGAGGAACAACACAAATAAATTATTTGTTTCCACTGCTGATGTTATCGTTATAAACGTATAACTGCTCTGTTTATATAATAACCTGGTACATGTACAACGCTTAGCAGCTTTGTTTACAATGCCAACGCTCTCGTTTTCAGTATAACCTGGTATGTGATAGCAGCTGGATGTCTGAACTGACATCGACCATATACATGGGAGGAGTTTTGGTGGGAAGCGTCATATCCGGTCTAATTAGCGACAAGTATGTGAAATATACTCCCATTATCGTGACACTGTCATGGATATGACCGTTCAGTCTTCTCCGGAATAGTTTCTTCTCCGGATCAAACTAATCCATTTCATTTGTTTATTTTTTCAGATTTGGCAGAAAAGTTCCCATGTTACTCTTCATGGTCGGATATGAGGTATTCGCGTTGGTACAAGCGTTCGCTCCAAATTATACCGTATTCGTCATAGTCAGGTTCCTGAACTCCGTGTGCAACGTGTCGTCGTATTTATGCGCGTACGTAATCGGTAAGAACGCACATGAACGCTATCAAAAATAAGAAGCATCGACTTCAATCATTAATAGATGAATTAAAATCTAGTCCGAATTGAATTTCGCCTTTTCAATCGTCATAAGTTTAGTGTTGTGTCTAAGTTGCAATGGACAGGGCGCCGTCGGGTGCCGCAACACTTATTGTGTGCTTCGGAGCTGGAGGTATAGAGATCCGGATGGAGGAAGCCAAGAATACCTTTACATAAACACATCAGATACCAACAATTGTTTTCTTATTTTGTGTCATAGTCTGAGTCTTCTCTTCAATAAACACATCAATTAGTATTATAACTGATTTGTACCGAAATTTAAGAACACATTTGATGTTAATTGGAGCACTGAAGTTGTTTTGAGTTAGTTGCCTCTAACATGAGGTGTTGTGTTTCAGTAATGGAGATATTCGGTCCTACTCATTATGTGCTACTATCCACCGGCTATCAGATATTCTTCTCCGTCGGATTCATGCTCTCAGCCGGGATCGCCTTTGCCATTCGGGATCACGAGAAGTTGTTTATTGCCATTGCTTTACCATTAATATCTTTCTTCCCTTGCATATGGTAAGTAAGAGTTACACCGACTCTGTCAGCCAACGAAGTAACCGACTTAACTAGCACTCACTCACTCACTCACTCGCTTACACACGTTATTTACTCTCTCACTCAGCGTATTCATTTACCCTACCCACTGACCGACCGACTGACTGAATTACTTACTGAATTACTTAATAACTTACTTAATTACTTACTTACCTACTGACTGACTGACTGACTATTTTACTCACTCACTTGCTCATTGTCCCTAGGCTTATCCCCGAG
Source organism: Paralvinella palmiformis (assembly GCA_025642065.1). Taxonomy (NCBI): domain Eukaryota; kingdom Metazoa; phylum Annelida; class Polychaeta; order Terebellida; family Alvinellidae; genus Paralvinella; species Paralvinella palmiformis. The sequence goes on along the minus strand of JAODUP010001272.1, from coordinate 39,200 downwards.
TCACCACGTTGGCTCATCAGTCAAGGTAAATATAAGAAAGCAGAGAAAATACTTCATAAGATCTCAGAGGTCAATAGAGTGGACTTTCCTGAGGAAGTGAAGTGGATAAATAAGGTTAAGTGAACATTCATAACACAAGCTTTGGTACACTAAGTGCATACAAATACCCACGTGTGTACATGATCTACTCCCACGCCATATATATATATATATATATACGCATTAATGCACCATTAATTTATAAACGATTTCAGCTGTGGGTTAGAAACATGTGACATTCATATGGCTTCAATATTCCCAATTATAGTTTGATTTCATTAATGGGTTTCCAACTACTCACACAGTGTATTGACCATTACTCAATGCATTTAATTTGTAGTGTGAGGCATAATGGCCTTAGATATAAAACTAAAAAAGGACACGCTCAACTAATTTCATTCTAATAATGAACACTATGTCCAATTTTAAAATAGTTAGCCATTATTGAAATTTATAACCATACACTATCCAGAAACAGATTGGACGATGCTTCCTGAGAATAATTTTAGCCGCTGAATATATCTCCATGTTTACACATGATTACCAAACTGTTGGGTCAAGGTCAGCTCCCTCAGCAACATCTCTGTCGGTACTTTATGACTTTATCTAACAATTCAAATTCGGGTCGAATCGCAAATGGTTTTAATATGAATTTGTTTCTCGAGAGTGAGACAGTTCTTCCTCGATCGATTCCTGGAACGTGATCACGACTTGTTTGTTCATCGCCACCACCCGCACACCGCACCGACTCATTCAGTGCTACCTGATTCATTAATCTATTGATGTTCAGAAACTGAAAATACTTTGACCTACTTCGATGTGCTGACTGCAAAGTACTCGCAACCTTGCCAGAAGGTTCCTAAACGAGAACGATATAATTTGAAATACTTCACCATTCCCTTATCTTTGCCCAATTCGTAAGAATGATTGTGGTCTTTAATCGGAGTGAGTGGGATTATTATAAAGTATGACATCACTAATTATCATTATGATTTGTGGTCGTAAGCCGACGATGTTGATGGGCAACCAACATATAGTGAATGATTTGAATAACATTAATTGAATATTGTTCTATTGGTTATATATATATATATATATATATATATATATATATATATATATATATATAATGTATATAGATAGCACAGTGTGAAGAACATTTAGTTGTTTTCATCCTCAGTCAATAGATGTTGGAAGGAAACAATATTTTCCAACTGCCTTCATCAAGAAATGAAGTTAATAAACATTCTTATTGTGGGCATTCGACATTCTAAGGCTTAAAATTATAGACATATTTTACGTTCATTTGGAGGAAGGCCTTTAATAGCAACAGCAACAACATCAAACAATAACAAACAACCACAAACAACAAAAAACACAACAACAACAACTTAACCGATTATATGAAAGAGTACATTAGACCTCGTTCTGTCGCACAGATCTGGTGTTAATGCGAAACAAAATTCAGAAACATTAGCGGAACCTTACAAGTAATGCTGCCCCCCTCGGTTCAGACATGTTTCTCAATGTCACTCATTAGATTGAGGCCGACCAAGATGAGAAACAAAAGAAGGGCAATTGCGCAGACATCTGTAACAGTCGTATACTCTGTATGGAGCTGTCATTGATGTATCTAAACTGGTACGTACTGGCAATACTTCCGCTGTGGATTGTTGATGTTAACGTCTCTCATCAAAAAGTATTATCTCGTAACGTACGAACTCGGCCCGATGAAACCGACTGAAACCATCCCGTTCTAACAGGTTCACAGTCAGCCTGGTCTACTACGGCGTGTCATTCAATGCCGGAGCATTTGGCGACGTGTTCATGAATACGTTCTTATCTGGTCTAGTCGAGATACCGGCTAATCTACTTTGTTACATCGTTCTGGAAAAGTGTGGCCGAAGATGGCCCAACGGCGTCACACTTCTAGTAACAGCAGCCGTCGAGATATCCTTAGTACCCATCCTTCTCGTCAGACCTGGTACGTGTATATGTTTGAATATTCTTTAATAGACAATTTCCGCGACGCATGCGCAGTCAACATCTGCTGTGGTTTTTGGGTCAGTGAAGCCGTGTACACAGTGAACTAGCTTGAAACAATGTAATTGTTTGTAAATTTAGGTTTTTGAGGGATTCACAGAACAAAGTTGGTCTACAAGTTCTTGTAGCAGTTCCATTTTTATTAAATATAGCGTAGAATAATATTTTTGCTAATAGATAAGATTATTTGTATGGGGGAAGTCACCTTTATTTTGCCGAAAAAAATAGCATATTATGGAAAATAAATCATTAAGTTGGGAACTATAATAGACATGTTATCAATATATGAACGATATTGTGATCTCCGTGATCTCACGATTGGTAAAAGGAATGTTTTGATCAGATGGGTCACCGAGCCCAGTGAAACGCGATCCGCGAGCGGACTTTCGCTAGATGGCGCAGTCGTCGCGCAAATGGTATATATAGTTATATAGGAAACTACTGCCTGTTCGATCAAGTAATGGGGCGGTGGAGTGACAAAACAAATATTAAACCATTACAGATATGTCCGAGTTACTGACGGCTCTATCTACATTAGGTAAAGGCGCCATCACGTTCGCCTTCTCGAGTATCTATCTCTACACGTCCGAACTATTTCCCACACCAATGCGTCAGTTGGCGGTGGGATCTTCATCGATGTTTGCCAGAATTGGCAGCATGGCATCACCATATCTAGGAAGTACTCTGGTAAGACTCGAACCTACTTTACCTCGTCCAGTAATTGCACCGTACGTCTTGCCCGTTAGGAAGAACTAAAACAATTATTTAAAAAAAAACTATGTGAAGAGATCAAACATAGTATCTTGTATCCATGTGCCGCCATCATTAATATTCTATGTTACTTATTTGGAATGCAATGTTGCAATCATCAAACGAGAACGGAAACGGCAATGAGTCTAAATGAAAATCAAATATAGAGAAGATGCTCTATTCGTGATTACTAAAAGATGATAAAATATCTTGTCAATAATCAATATTTACGATGTTAATCTCTTAGCGAGACCTTCCTATAAATAAACCCTGGACAAATCGAATCTCCGACATATTCTCACGTGAGTTGCACTGTTTCTTCACCGACAGGAAGACGTTTGGTTGCCGATGCCTTCTGTTATATTCGGCGTTCTATCAGCTTTGGCCGGTAGTCTCGTGTTACTTCTACCGGAAACAAAAGGTCAAAAACTTCCTGACACGGTAGAGGAAGCTGAAGAAATTGGCAGGTAATTGTTGTTGAGAGATAGCAAATGATGTACATAATTAATAATTTATCAAGGTATCTTCCATAAAGGTGCCAAGTTCGATGCACATACTACGGGCATTCATCATTAAACAAGAGGGGCGTCTGTGCGTCTTAACTGATAGCGCGCTCGACCATAGACCTCTAGCATTTGAGTTCAAATCCCAGCCGAGCTATGAGTGAAGGCTGTTTCATCTTTCGCTTGCTATGAGTTGTATTTAGAACATTATAATTTAGAACTACGCCGGCGAAATGTAGCGTGGCAGCCACATGATTTATGTTCTTTTGTGCTCGAAGCAGTTTGTTTTGTGAGGTGTTTAGATGCCGAAGAGTTTCGCGAAGACAGTGGGTTATGAGTTAGTTTGATGAGGATTGTTGGTTCTAAAATAAAGTGTGGCTAAAACTGCCCGAGTCTTCAGTGGAAACAGGCACATTATTAATGCACAACACAACTTAACAAATGCACATCACAGTTGATGTCGATAGATGTGAAACGATATCAGGTATGAATGTTTTTTTCGTTTTGTCTTCGACATAAAACAAAAAAAAAACAAAAAAACAATTGGGGTTTTAGGTCGAGGAAGAAAAGAAAATATCCTCCTGACAGTTCTGATGTGATGAAAGGAAATAGACCAGAAGAAGGATTAGGAGGAGGCGGAGGGGGAGAAGAAGTGAAAGATGGTTTTCATAATAAAGGCTTTGACGAGAATATAAATGAAGAGACAATCAGGTTGTTAACTGGATTTGATGTTTTATGTAAAATAATTTATTTAAGAAAATAAATGTCTTGTTTTCATTTTTATAGCAAACCTATTTGGCTAATTATAATATTCATTATTTTTTTGTGGCAGGTTTTCGTACCTGAATATCATCTATATAAATACTGGCGAATTTGTATATTAGTCATATTTGTTTTACATTTTACAGTGATATAGCACAGCCAACCAGAGAAGATCCGAATGGGAATTATTCATTGACGAGACTCTGATTATTATGAAAGCAATGATTTCTGAAAAGATGTAAACAACTCTGGGGTATATAAAATTTTAACATCCTTTGTTTGTTCTTTTTACATACTGCAATTTATTTTTACACGAGCCCCACCATAACAGGAAAAACCAAGCCACAGGTATCAATTTGTATTACCACTGAAATTTAACGAAGCAGACAATTCAATAAATACGCTCTTACAGTATAAACGATCTAATGCTAGTGTGCTGTATCATTGTGATTTTAAACCGAATTAAGTAATCAATGCGGTAGACCTGACTTTAGCCATGACTGTGCTTATACCGCATTGGTCTGATCAAGTTCACCTGAACCTAGCTATTTCCAATAATAATAATAAAATAATAATAATAATAATAATAATAATAATAATAATACTTTATTTATAAATCGTCAAAACCAGAGTGCAACTATTCAGAAAGAGGATATACGCAGTAGGAGATTTATATAAAAGTTAAACAACAAAACATACAAAATGCAACACATATTAAGAACCAAATGATATGATAAAGAGAAACATCTTCAAAACATATATCGGCTACTTGATGGATTGGTTGATTTTATTTGACTAAAGAATTAATTCCATTGCACTGGTGCAGCAACGAAAATACTCCATCGTCACAAAAACTAAACTTTCAGGTTAACACATTCAGAACACTTTTATTTCACAATCTAAGCGTTCTATGGCTGAACTTGACACATTACACTTGGTGTATATACAATTATGACTTAAAATATAAGTAAACAGCTTATCTTTACCAAATGTAGCTGCTCTCAATAAACGTGTTCAGCTTCTACCAGAGAAATGTCACAGGAGCGAGAATAGTCGTATTTGAAATTGATGCGCGCGCGCCAACACACACACACACACACACACACACACACGATTCTATTTGAATTGTTACATCTGTTCGTATCTTGTCTATATAGCTCACTATTTGTCTCTTTCAATAGTACCCATTAGTATTGAATTAAATCTATAGAATTACATATCTACGTAGAACAGTAGTGTAACACATCTAGAAGCAGGATTGATGTTGTCCTGTACACGTACACAACCTTGTTCAGAATATTTTTCTGTCATAATCGCTACTACATGGGATGTATCGTAGCCTCGTCTGAAGTATGGATGTTACGGCATTTCGGCTTATCAGTGTTGAAGGAGACATTCCCGGGTTTTTTTCAGTGAGCTCCGGCGGCCTAGCGGTTAAGCACTTGGCATTTGGTGCCAACGGTCACAGGTTCGAACCACGTTAAATGGCGCTGCCGTCTCCATTGAATTACTTAAAATAAAGGGGGACGTTAAAAAAAACCCGAGGACGTAAAACACTCTGGCAGTGACCACCCTCAGGGTATTTCCGCTCCATCTTTCCGTACTGCTGCCCTGTGAGTGGTAGGGGGGGGAGAGATTTCTCAACCACTCCCACATAGAGGCTGTGCAGAATAAGCGACATCCTGGGGATTCTCTCCGAACAACAAAACAAACAAACAAACAAACCTGGGAACATCATAAGTTACTCCGTGATCAAATCGTCAACGCCATTAAGGCTCAGCGATCTAATAAATTACAGGTGAGATATCAACTCTGGTAACAAGACTGCTGTGTGGAAGGCACTACGACATATTCTTGGGTACCAAACTCGACCAATATCGAGCATTATCTGACTAGAAACATTTAATAATTATACGAATATACCAACTTACTTCGCAGATCGTTTTGATAATGCGTCGTATTTGTCTAGTCTACCTCGTTCCATATACTCATCCAGCGCGCATCCGTGGCTTAACTGGTACTGTGGTCGCCTACAGATCTATAGCACCTGGGTTCAAATCCGGCCGGGCTATGTCAGAAGGGTGTTTCATCTTTCACTTAGCCCCACTACCTTTGGAAGTAGCCCTGTTCATTTAGCCTACCTTATGCACATCCGAGGTTCAGTCTGTTGATGCTGATTATATTTATGACCAACTACTGCTTCTGAATAGCAACTAGGCGCCTTCGTGGCCTGGCGGTAGCGTGTTGGACCACAGATCACTACCACCCGTGTTCGAATCTCGGCGTGGGCACATCTTAAGGTTGTTTCGTCTATCCTGTGCACAAAGGTGGCTGTAAAAAAATCAATCATCATCATCTGAATAACAAGTATAATAATGATAAAGTAAATATAGACTCTAAGTGATTGGAAATGTGCAACGGTTATATCCATTTATAAAGGAAAAGGCACATCTGATGACTGTAGAAATTATCGATTTATGTCAGTCATAAGTCGCGTATCTAAAATCATGGATAGTGACGCAAAAATCATTAACATACGAGATAAATACAATTCACAATATCTATATAGTACAAGCAGATTAACAAAGATTAACATATCTAGTAATTCTTCACATACAGTAGAGTTGCTGCAGCAGCTTCCATTTCAGGATTCACATAGATGTTTCGCCTTATTTGTGGATAAGAATCATAAGATGACCGCAATAAATTGGTCAGGATCTTACAGGAGGATGGTACAACTTGTTGTAGGTTAAACAAAGTAGCACTTATTCATTTTCAACAGCAAACTTACAATTATCTGATCCATTTCAGCATTCGAAGAGATATTTCAGGTTGTCTATAGAGAAAAACGAAATATTTAGTCGGAATATCATTTGGGAATTCCGGTTTTCTGCAGAACACGTAGAGTGAATGAGATATTGATGGGTCTAGTACCTTCTTACCTTTGGAGAAGACGCCATCTTATTTCCCGTCTCCGATATTTATCACCACTTTTCAGGTCAATTCCCTCGGCCAATTCAGACAGTTTAATCTTTATCGTCGTTTGACACGACCATCAATGTACTTTACTAAATACAAATAGTTGTAAACACGATTTGATCATTTTATGGACAATAGCTGTTTCATGCTGGATCTAGACTTTCTTGGTGTATTCAAGAGGGAATGTACCAGAGAGTGCAGTTGAAACGTCTGCAAAATAAATAATAGTTTTAGCGGCTTACATATATATATAAGGCAATTAAACTCTCATTTAAAAATAAGTTTGTGCCCCTCTTTAGCGTCTGATTACATTAGGCTATATACGTCATTGTAATTAATACAATAGAAGTGTATTACTGCGATCTTGTATTATTGTGATTTTGTATTACTGCGAACTTGTATTACTGCCATCTTGTATTATTGCTATCTTGTATTACTGCGATATTGTATTACTGCGATTTTGTATTACTACGATCATATATTACTGCGATTTTGTACTACTGCGATCTTGTATTACTGCGATCTTGTATTACTGCGATCTTGTATTACAGCCATCTTGTATTACTGCCAGCTTGTATTACTGCCATCTTGTATGGGAGAAAACCACTCCGGGAGAAGACGGCTCCAGAAACATAATTATTTTCTTGTACTGATTCTGCTCATCAGAAGACATTTACACAATCAGTCCCACGATTACACATGAACTGATACGTTTATTCGGTAAATTGCCAAATAACTTTATCCACAATGAAGACTTCTCATACTCAAATATATAATGTTTCCTCTGTCTATTAATCGCTGTGCGACACAACTAAAAATACACGACCTATCGTGGTGTTTCAGTACAACACTGAAGTCCTGAAATTTAATGCCGAAAATATAGTCTATAATACTCATAAATGCCAATGAGTACCAACTATGGCTGGCATTTCAGTGGAGCGGACCAAATTAAGCTTGTCGTGCTCTATTCAGACGAGGTCGTGGATCACAACACACTAATACAAAGATCATCACGTTGATAGCAGAAGTCGTTTGGTACTCCGATAGGGGTAGATCTGGTAAAACAATTCGGAGGAAAGGGGAGAATCCGGCGCCGAACTTCCTTAATGGTGCACTTTGAAATATACAGGGATCTCTGCAAAAAAAACAAAAAAAAAACGATTACGCTACTATTCGAGGAGGAGAAGTGTTTCTTTTTCACAAAGATAGAGTAATGTGGAAAAGATCAAAATAAACTCTTAAAATTAACTAGAAACTTGATGGGAAATAGCTCAAATGTTAATCGTCCACATTTTACCTCTACTGAACTCCTGATGGACAAGTTCAGCAATTTCTTCATGAGGAATAAGATCATTTCTGATTCCCCAAATACTACCTGAAATATCTACATGGATGCGGATATTACGTTTAATGGAAATATACTCAAAATGTTTCAACCGACTTCTGAAGTTGAGGTCAATGAGATAACCATCAAGTCATCAGTTCACTGCCCACTTCGCTTTCGAAGAAAGGGAAGATATGAACAATTATCATCCCATTTCTAAGCTTCCGTTCATCTCCAAACTTGTTGAAAAGGTAATAGCAAGGCGCACAGAGGAGCACTTACATGACAATGACCTCAGTGACACTTATCAACAGAAAATGCTCTATGAAAATGCACAGTGACATTGCTGAGGCTCTTGATGAATGATCAATAACTACATTAATTATCTACAATTTAATTATCTGCAGCTTTTGATGTAATTGATCATCCTATACTACTGAAGCGTTTAGAATTTTCCTTTGGCTTTAAGGAAAAGCCCTATATCTGGGTAATGTTGTACCTAGTCGACATAACTCAGTGTGTTTCAGTTACCGATAAAACATCACCAGATGTAGGTCTTCATTTCGGTGTACTACAGGGATCAGTTTTAAGACCAAACATTTAGGATAAGACCGAACTCATTGGGTTTTTTTTATCAAGCAACATATGAAGTAAACTGAGAATCTTCACATTAAGGTAGGATCCAGTTATATAAATTATTCCATGTCTTTAAGAAATATAGAGTTTATATCGGATAATACTCTAGGAATGGAGAAGCAGGTGAATTATATATGTAAGTCCTGTTATTATCAAATAAGAAATATGTGACTTATTTGTAAATACATAAATGATGAAACATGCAAGAATGTAGTCCAAGCCTTTATTATTTATTGACTGGACTATGGCAATACATTGTTACATAATATCCTCCTCTATCTCTGAGAGCGAGTGCAGAACTGTACAGCACGTCTGGTGACAGGCACTCGCCAAAGGGAACATATAACACCAGTGTTGTTCCAGCTGCACTTGATTTTTGTACGTTTCATATCACATACAAAATCCTGTTTCACACATTCAGTGTACTGAGTGGACTAATACGAATGTATCTAAGCGATCTGATCCAAAAGTATATACCAGTGAGAATACTGCTATCTGAGTTTTGTTAACTTTTGACGGGATCAAAAAGCCACGCGCAAAAATGTACAGAGAGAAATCTTTCCACGTATCAGCTATCAGCTCTCAGGATGTGGAATAAGTTGCCTAACCATATTTAATTTACAGCAAGTAAAGAAATATGTTATAAGATTCTTAAAACCCACTTATTTAAATTAGCCTATTTATAATATATAAACCAGTGTATTTATGTATAAAATGTTTTATGCTATCTGATTATGAGCTTAGAGCATGTTTTAAATATAAAGTACCTTAGAGCAATTTAAGTTGAGTAAGGCGCTAGATAAAATGCAATTATTATTATTATTATTATTATTATTAATGGGTAGGAGTGTATAATTTGTTAAGATGATTCAACTAATTTATCAGTGGCTATTTATCTATAGACAAACATCTCTTTATTGTCGTTGTCATGTTATTGTATTTCAATATTATAATAACAGCTGACGTTGTCTTTGTAAGAGTCTTTAATATAATAAAATCGAGGAAAGGAAATGGCCCTTTTTGCCAACGTTTGATTATAATTTATACACTCACTCACTCACTCACTCACTCACTCACTCACTCACTCACTCACTCACTCACTCACTCACTCACTCACTCACTCACTCACTCACTCACTCACTCACTCACTCACTCACTCACTCACTCACTCACTCACTCACTCACTCACTCACTCACTCACTCATCAAAGGAATCAATATATATATATATAATATATATATATATATATATATATATATATATATATATATATATATATATTGTCAAATTTAAAGAAAGAGAAATACACACGTGAAGAGTTAATTTGATACCCCAGTTAAAATTATAAACGTTGTCGAGCAATGTCAACATTGCAATTAACATCTTTACTCTACATGGATTTACATATTCATAAGACTCTACAATCATACACTACAACTGCTAAACATGACGTCACTGTATTGTCAGCCATATGTTTCCATGTTTTCCCAGCCCTTTGTTGCAATAGTTTTAGATTGTTTACATGTGCATGGTATGATGATGTCATATGCGAGGGATTTTCTCTCAATCAAAAATAATCTGTTTCAATGATCCTGCAACAAAATTGGATGCGCGGAAGTGTTGCTTCTCGAAATATAGTTCCATAAATTATACAAAAAGGAGAAATATATTGACAAATATTATAGCAATTCCTCTTTAAGTAAGCTAACTTGTAATATGCAACAATTTGTGAAATGATCAACGGAAACGTATGATGATGATTGATGTTTTACGGCAACTTTCGTGCACATGGTAGACTAAATGGGCTTAGGGACTTCCAACGGTAATGAAGCGAAGTGAAAGATGAAACACCCCTCAGATATGCTCACACCGAAATTCAGGTGGTAGTGATATGTGGTCCAATGCACTACCAACTAAGCCACGGGGGCGCCCCGGAAGCGTATGACGATTAGCTGTAAGGTTTGAATAAATCTTTGTATGTGCTCAGATTTGAGACGATATTTCGTTCTAGTCCAGTAATAATCCATTGTATAGTATTGCTACTTTATTTTTTATCTTAGTCACTTCGCTGTTTCCATGTATAAGTGTAGTATACACTACACAACGTTGTCGGGCGTTCAACTTAAAATGTTGTGTTGGTTAGAGCGCCGAGAGGCCACAAAAGGCAAACTTTTCACCCTGAGCACTTGGCGACGCCGGTAGTGTACAAGACATAATTTTGTCGTGTGCTCAACTGAAACTGTTATGTTGGTTGGCCCGCCGAGAGCCCATAAAGGCATAACCTTTCACCCTGATCAAACAACAACTTGGCAACGCCGAACCTATCGGACCTCTGTCCGAATGGTTGATAAAGATAGGATTTGTTTAGCTATTCGAACCCAGAATGGAGCTGAGATCAGCATCTGTGGTATCGAAATGATTTTATGTATAGGTTACCTTTGAGCCACAGCAAATTAGTGCTGAATGTAAAATGTGGTGTCAAAGTATTTATCTTGTATATATCTCAGTGGTGTAGCGTGGGGTGTACGATGTGTGCGACCAAACAGGGCGGTCACTTGGAGGCGGGGGGGGGGGGCGCCAAATGCTATAATTCTTGTGATCTTGAGATACTTTTTGGAAAATGGTTGTTTCTGAAAAGGCTTAATTTTGAAGTTGCAGTCGAGCTGTGCTTGATTGCTCTTTTTGTGCTTAGCCTTAAACAACCGCTTCCCTGTGGGAGTGACACATTTGCCACATACGAAAAGCAAATTATCTGGGCCCCACAGGCTGATGAGTAGCCCAGACATATATAGGTCTACACATATTGATTTAAGTATGTATAAATGAATAGAGGTATAGGTTTTAAATTATGTATAGGCTTTTATGTTCTGAGCCAGTGCCACCACATATATGTATCTTAACACACACACACACACACACACGTTTGTAGTCTAAATCAAACACATTTTAAATACAACGTACAGCCATTATTTGCATGGCTAAAAAAGTAAAAATGGTTAAACGTTGATGAGTGCACGATTGCCAAGGATAACATTTCATCAATATTGGGAGAACCAAATTTAGATATGAATAACACATACAATTCGACTACATTTTGACACCAGAAAAATATTGGCATGTTTAAGAGAGCTATCTCAATAATGATCAACAGATAAAAATATGACATAAGTAGCACAACAGTCAATAGGTTTCTGTTTATCAGTACCATCAAACTCAAAAGACCTCTTATGTAAGTGCAAATATTAGCTAATTGACTAGATGTTTCTCTCACAAGTCATCCGATGGTTGCCAATATTATTTAAAGATGCTCGTGTGTCCAGTTATCTGTCTGCCTGTAGTCGATTGTAGTGATGCACACTTTTACGAAGAAATGATACTTCCAGTATTTGATTGTATACGAGTCTATTGTTTTTCGGTGCGCGTATGTCACTCAATTCGGTTAATTACTGCTTACTGACAATGTGTGCGTGTACGTTTCATCATTGAAGTCTCCCAAGTCGTAGAAACATTCCCATATCCGGCATGGCGGTCACCCTCTCCTTCAACGACGTCTTCAAATATATCGGCGATGCAGGATTTTATCAATTACTTCTCTACTTCGTCGTCTGTCTTCCTTCATTTTTTAACGGCCTCCAGAACATGTCGTCCAACTTCTTCGCCGCTCCCGTGGAACATTGGTGCAAGGTAAACGTCGTAATACTTAAAAGACGGATGACTGTGTTTACGGCAAAGTTCCAGAGAAGTTCGCATATTCATCGCCGAATGTTCATGTTGCTTTTCAAATCCCGCAGGTACCAAGGCTAGAGAATTTTTCATACGAAACGCAGAAGTACGTCGCCATACCGTACGAAGAAGACGATCCAGCCGAGTACCAATCTTGTAAAATGTACGACGTGAATTATGAAAATCTGACGGATGACGACATTTTACTCTGGGACAGAAATCTCACCTGGAACGCGAGTTTCGTTGATTGTACTGAATGGATTTATGATCGAAGTGAATTTATATCCACCATAAATTCGAAGGTTGGTGTAAAAATATAATTTTCGGCGGTGTATCGTTTTCTGTATTAAATTATACATTCTATTTAAGACTGCTCGTTTCTTATAGAGTTTTGTTTACAGTCCGAGCCTTTATGGATGAGCGTTATGTTCGCGTTGCGTCATGTAAAGGGGTTATTTCTTAAGCATGTTAATTAACTCATGCCATTTAGAGTAGTACATAGTGTCAAAAACAAACGTTTATTCCCAGTAAATGTTATCTGTGTCGCCGAACTAAATTCAGGAACCATTCGGTTGGTAAAGGACGTAACTCGGGCGTAACTCGGACGTAACACTTTACGTGCACTAACTTTAGAATACTAACAGGCAGCTTGGTAACGCAATATTAAATGTAATAACACAATTGTAACTGGTTACCATATATATATATATATATATATATATATATATATATATATATATATCACGAACAAACTAACCAAGGTAGCGTTTGTAATATTTTTCATTTTACAATAAATGTCACCTACCATGTTATTTTAGCACTTTACTATGATTAAGATTGTATTGTAAAGCACTTTTAAACATTATCTATTTTATGAAAAGAGCGCAATATGATAATAAATCTGGCATAAATGAAAAAAAAATTAATAGAATAAACGTATGATGTAACATTTAAACATAGTTCATCATTCGATCTCATCGGTAGAAATGTTCCGTTGGAAGATGTGCAATTGTCTAGACAGCGAATCCCCCCCCCCTCCCTCCCCCATCACACGCGACGAAAGATTAATTACGATGAAATAAACGTTGTAATGAAGTAAGTCAAGCCGAAATTAATAAATTCACTCTGATCGACTAAACGCTTCTATCCACTTCACCCACGACCCAGAATGTGTTTTGTTTGTATGATGCGCTTCTTTATTCAATATGTTTTATTCAAGATCACCGCATGATACAATTACAAACTTTTCGTGAAACAAATATAACGTTGAAAGTATTATACTGAACTATTCCAGTCGACGAGATATCGTCCTTGATGAAACGAAGTTCCTTCTGACGACGAATAGCGAGCTGAGTAAATCCGAGTGTGTCGTGCGATATATAGAAATGTCAGTTGATCATATTAGACCTGTTTGAACGGTTACTAGTTCTTGTGCCATACTAATTACTGCCCGTCCAGTTCACGTAACCTATCGGGGGCGATCAACGTGGGATGGGGGACGGGGGGGGGGGTAGTGATACTCGCTACTGCCATGGTGTAAGAAAGGGGGCCCTTGCTCAGAAACCTCGGGACCCCAATACGAAGGAAAGACACGTTATCTGTACAATAACAATATAACAAGAACAATAAACTCATAAAAGGATCAAATTCACTGGAGCACTTAGTACAGGAGTTGGCCAATCTCTTAGTCGAGGTGCGTTGGAAAATTCATCAACAAATGACCAGATGCAATGAAAACGTAGTAGGGATGAGTAAGTCTGAAAAGATCAGTTTCCAAATGGTGACGGGAAAGAAACGATGCTATTTGATGACTTGACGTGTTCAGGCAGCGAGTGCCGAAGAGTGGGGACAGTAACTGGAAAAGCACGAGTTCCAGCATGAGTTTTAACCCTGGGAACAGACGAGTGAAAACCAGACGAACGGAGTGCTCTGGCCTTGGGTGCTAGAGGAAGCATGGAAAATAGATACGAAGGTTCTCCGGAAGAAAGAGTTTGATAGGCAATGGTACAGAGTTTGAAAATAATGCCAGATCAAAGAGGGAGCTAGTGAAGAGATTTCAGAAGTTGGACAGAATGGAAAACAGCTGAGAGCGTGTGACAGCCCTTAACTAAACGATTCTGAACACACGGAAGATTTCCAATAAAATAAATTGCAGCTTTACGTCTGTTTACATTTCCAACGCTCTCGTTTTCAGTATAACCTGGTATGTGATAGCAGCTGGATGTCTGAGCTGACATCGACTATATACATGGGAGGAGTTTTGGTGGGAAGCCTCATATCCGGTGTAATTAGCGACAGGTACGCGAAGCACGTTACCGAGATCGTAATACTACGTTATATCTGACCTTTGACCGTCGGTGAAACGGGTTCCTAAACGACCAAAACAGTGCCTACTCTGTATATCTTTCAGATTCGGCAGAAAGCTTCCGATGTTGCTCTTCATGGTCGGATATCTGGCATTTGCGCTGGCACAGGCGTTCGCTCCGAACTATACTCTGTTCGTCATCTTTCGTTTCCTGAATTCCGTTTGTAATAAGTCTTCGTTCTTATGCGCATACGTCATCGGTAAGAACGCGCCGCAAACATGCTAAACTGCACAACTGACTGACTCACTGACTGACTGACTTCACTTACTCACTTCTCTTACTCACTTCCTTTAATCACTTCCCTTACTCACTTCCTTTAATCACTTCCCTTACTACTCACTTCCCTTACACACCCACTCACTTCCTGCACTCACTCACTCATTCACTCACTCACTCATTCATTCATTGACTTAGGCGCATACGTCATCGGTAAGAACGCGCTGCAAACAGCCTAAAACTGTACGGCTTAAGATCACATGGCATAATGAAGCGTAGCCAGACCAGGCCAGACTAGGACAGGCCAAGCCAGGCCAGGCCAGTCGATGCGTTTCGAATTATTTGCTTGAAAACGAATTATAAAAAGCAATTCGTTGTATTCCAGTTACTGAGATTCTTGGCCCTTCCCATTATGTGCTGTTAACCACAGGATTCCATGTATTCTTCTCCGTTGGCTTCATGTTGATAGCCGGGATTGCTTACGTCATCAGGGATCACGAGAAGTTACTCATCGCCATAGCGTTGCCGTTAATTTCCTTCTTTCCCTGTATATGGTAAGTTATGGGGATGTACGTAATGGACAAACAGTTACTGGAAACAGCTGAACTGTCAGGCAACCGACTTAGTAATAAAACTAACGGGGGAAAACCTCGCCGACTGACTGACCTGACTGACTGACCTGACTGACTGACTGACCTGACTGACTGACTGACTCACTCACTCACTCACTCACTCACTCACTTACCTAATTCACTTACCTAATTCACTCACCTAATTCACTCACCTTACTCACTCACTTACATTACTCACTTACATTACTCACTTACATTACTCACTTATCTTACTCACTCACCATACTCACTCACCCACTAACTCACTCTCCTTACTCACTCACTCCCCTTACTCATTCACTCCCCTTACTCATTCACTCGTCTTTACTCACTCGTATTTACTCACTCCCCTTGGTCACTCACTCCCCTTACTCACTCACTGACCCTTTTCTCTAGGCTTGTCCCTGAGTCACCACGTTGGCTCATCAGTCAAGGTAAATATAAGAAAGCGGAGAAAATAATTCATAAGATCTCAGACGTCAATAGAGTGGACTTTCCTGAGGAAGTGACTTGGATAAATAAGGTTAAATGAATTTTTTTTTATTATTATGTACTTTACAAATATTTAAAGTCATACACGATGAACCATGAAACCGATAAAATAAATTTAAATAAGGTTTAAAATTATAAGCGAAAATTAATATATAACCGATGAATCAAATATATCAATATATGCCCGCCCTTCTCATTTAGCAGACGGTGTGCACAAACCTGGCCACAATACAGCACCATTTCAATTCACGTTTATTGGTTTATGTATTGATGAGGTTTCGTCTTGAAAAAAAAACCAGATCTATATACGAATAATAAAATATCGGGTGCTCTATTTAAAATAAACAAAACAAAACGTATTTTACGAAAACTCCACCCGGGCGCCTCCGTAATCTAGTTTGGTAGCGCGTTGGACCACAGATCACTACCACCCGAGTTCGAATCTCGGCGTGGGCATATCTGAAGGGTGTTTCATCTTTGACTTCGCTTCATTACCCTTGGAGGTCGTTCGGCCCATTTAGCCTACCGTGTGCACAAAGGTGGCCGTAAAACATCAATCATCATCACATGAGCTCAACCCGATATCATTTATGGCGTAGAGAATCGATGTCATAAGGTCACAATTCCGTGCCATAATATTCATCAATTGATGTCACAACTCTCTCCCGCTATCAGTTACTTTTAATAGAGTACCTGATAGTGGGAGAGAAGCATAAATATTAAATCTACATGTTGTTTTTGTACATGTACATTGTTTTTGTGTATTTGTTTGGCTGATGAACATTTCTCTCTAGGCCGAGGAAGAACAAGGTGAGAAACAAAGTAAAGGCAACTGGGGTGACATCTGTACTAGTCGGGTCTTATGTATAGAGATAGGGCTGATGTATCTTAACTGGTACGTTATGGTAATAAAGTGAGATACTCAAAGAGATACTTAACTATTTACCGGAATTTTTTTCCCGTAACATTTTCTTTCTTAGATGGAAAAGTTTGCACTGCCATAGTAACATGTGCAAAATTAAACTGATAAAGCTCTCTCTCTCTCTCTCTCTCTCTCTCTCTACACACACACACACACACACACACACACACACACCTCACCCCTCTCTCTCTGTCCAATTTGTTTTCTCTGTGTGTGTTCTCTCTCTCTCTCTCTCTCTCTCTCTCTCTCTCTCTCTCTCTCTCTCTCTCTCTCTCTCTCTCTCTCTCTCTATCTGTGTGTGTGTGTGTGTGTGTGTGTGTGTGTGTATGTGCCCTCTCTCTCTCTCTCTCTCTCTCTGTTACTCTCTCTCTCTCTCTCTCCACACACACACACACACACACACACACACACACACACACACACACACACAATATATATATATATATATATATATATATATATATATATGTCCGTCTGTCCCCCTCACTGTGTTCTTCTCTCTCTCTCTCTCTCTCTCTCTCTCTGGCTGGGTGTGTGTGCGCGCGTGCGTGTGTATGTGTGTCTGTTTCTCTCTCTCTCTCTCTCTCTCTCTCTCTCTCTCTCTCTCTCTCTCTCTCTCGTCCTCTCTCTCTCTCTCTCTCTCTCTCTCTCTCTCTCTCTCTCTCTCTCTCTCTCGTCCGTCCTCTCTCTCTCTCTCTCTCTCTCTCTCTCTCTCTCTCTCTCTCTCTTACAGGTTCACAGTTAGCCTAGTTTACTACGGCGTATCATTCAATGCTGGGGCTTTTGGAGATGTATTTATGAATACATTCTTATCCGGTGTGATCGAGATCCCATCTAATCTCCTCTGCTACATATTTCTGGAAAAGTTTGGCAGGAGATGGCCAAACGGTGGCGCCCTCCTGGTGACAGCAGTCATAGAGCTAGCATTAGTACCAATACTTCTGCTCAGACCTGGTAGGGCTATTGTTCTAAACTTCATATTCTTTCAGTGCATATCCTGAAGTCTCGCTTCATATAACATATTAACCAGACATGGGGGTCAATTCCATTTTATCAATTCCAATTCCACATCAAATTTATCAATTCCAAAAGTATTAATTCCAATTCCGTTTTTTACTGACTCTTTTTTACCTACTACGTTTTACCATGAGTGGGTACTCCGAGTACCTACTTGGAACACCTACTCCGAGTAGTTTATATTCCAAGCAGGATTGTCATGGAAGAAATATTTCTTAATTAAAACAAATAAATAGTAAATTAATTTGTGGATTACATTCTGTTGTTGTGGGAATCTTCAATTCCAATTCAAAATCGATCAATTCCAATTCCAATTTTTTTTTTAATAATCAATTCCAATTGAACCCATGTCTAATATTAACTAAAAGCGGTATAAAATGGTCTTAAATAATGATAAACAATTACAGATATGTCCGAGTTGTTGACGGCTCTGTCTACATTGGGTAAAGGCGCCATCACGTTCGCCTTCGGCAGTATCTATCTCTACACGTCGGAACTATTTCCTACACCAGTACGCCATCTGGCGGTGGGATCTTCATCGATGTTTGCCAGAATTGGCAGCATGGCATCACCATATCTGGGAAGCACCTTGGTAAAACTGAAAATTACCTAAATTACCAACATTTATGGAACATACTCATCTATATATATATATATATATATATATATATATATATATATATATATATATATATATATATTAGGAGTGATTGGTACACTTACTAAACAGACATAAAGTGAGAAATAAGTTCACACATACACCCTCAAGATTGAAAATATTGTACTCATAGTCAATAAATGTTATTTAAATTATTAAATAAAATTACAACAGTATTCAAACCAACGTAATTTTCAAAATGTTGTCAATTGCCTGATCCTCCTTGAAATAAACTAATACTCTGTGTTCCCAAATGTTCTGATATATGTGGCACCGTTTAATATCCGACAGGAAGACGTATGGTTACCTATGCCTTCTGTTATATTTGGCGTCCTATCAACTTTGACCGGTAGTCTCGTGTTACTCCTGCCGGAAACGAAAGGTCACAAAATTCCCGACACGGTAGAGGAAGCCGAACAAATTGGGAGGTAGGTGTGTGATGTTTGTTAACGGTCAACAAATTACGTCTGTCGGGAATGTCCACCCCGATGTATGCTTCGTACATGCGAGATCTAACGCGTATTTCCTCTTTAACAAGAGAACTTGGATTTTGTATAGGTCTAGGAAAAAGGGACGACCTATCCCAGACATCGATGTCGTAATTGAATGGAACTATCCCAAGGATGATGTAAAAGGAAGTTTTGAGAACAAAGGTTACGATGAAAATATAAGTTCTGAGAAAACTAGGTTGGTGCATTTTTATAAACAATAAAACGTTCTTTTGTTTATTGTTTCATTCATATTGATGCAGTGAACTAATCTATATTATCTGCTTTTAATACTACAGACAAATAAGTATATTGCATATGTTTTACTATGACATTGTTTTACAGAAATCTAAGCATGGAAGAGCCGAATGAGAACGATTCGATTACAAGGCTGTGATGAAGGCCAAAGCTGTATTTTAGGAGGGGGCTGAAGAAAAAAAAACATAATTAAATTATTGAACCTAATTCGAAAGCTAAAAGCGATCACAGACTTGACAAAGCCATAACAACAGTTGAACTTCTTAAATATTTTTGTGTTGAAAAATAATTTGGTGTTCTCCTTTTCGCACAATATTAGTAACATCTTTATCATCGAAAGTCGTAAGCTGTATGTTTGAATTTCATGAAAGTGTCAATTTCTTAAACAGACATTGCATTAACTAACTTCAAAGAGTCGACTACTGCATTAAACGAACAGTTCACGTTCATTTCAAATGTTTAAAACTAATAGAAATATACTCGCACAAATTATATTATAAATGATGTCAAGATATGAACACGGTCAACCACATATTAAACAATCCAATTAAAGTGTTGGTTATTCGCCTATTGATGATCTGTGGGCGCCGCCATTTTGAAGACAGACACAGACCGGATGCTCCAGAATTCTTACGTCACTTAATACATAACGTTTGTATAACACGGTTATAACCATGTAAACGGGGGTAGGCCAAACGTGTATTTTCGGAACAAAATGGTATTTACGTTAGTCCAAACAGCCTCGTGTATGTTACTGAAATGACCAAAGAAACCTATAATAGTAAAATTTCTTATAAAAAGTGATTCGTATTCTTATAACAAGAAACATCTATGTATCTATGATACCAGGTAGAATTGGTGATTATTATTGCAGGATTTGGTGTTACTTTTATAATGCTTACACAATAAAGTCATATATTATCTGAGGGTGAACTGTTCCGTTAAACATGGTTTGTTAGAAATAAATTATTTGAATATCTCCTAGCCACCTGTTCTTGATCCTCGTTATACAGAGGCTTCGAAACATTCATCGGACATTCATACAACCAAATACAGGGGAGGGAAAGGAAGGGGAGGAAAGGGGATATAGTGGGAAGGTTATACTCGTCTAGCCTTTCGACGCGTCTAGTCGTGTAGACACTGACGTATCAAGGGTCTCGCACCCAGACACACGATAATGATTAACAATGAGAACAATAACAACATTATTTTGTTAGAATCCGTTCTATATAATCTCGAATAGCCCCCGCCCCCCACCCCCGCTAGTATTATTTGAATATTCAGATAATAATGAGGCCAACTAGAAAAGGTACCGGATAATAGGTGGCAGACTATGACGTCACACCAAAACGGAAGCTCAGCATTATCTATACTATAATCAGTGTACTATAGATCGTGTATACAATACTAATTCGCTAAAAGGTATATTAATGAATAAATGACGATCTGCATATATACAAGCAGGGGCAGAATATTTTTATATCTAATAGACGTGTTATGCTCGTATTCGATATTATTATCGAATATTTTCGTATAACTCGTATTTATAATATATTTATAATTCGAATATTTCCCAATTAATCGTATTTATATGGTTTGTGAATAGCTTTACAAATATTGCACGACTATATAATGCAGATATCAACTACGATTGATTGACAAACTTGTAATAATATTACTGAAGCTTATTATTAGAATCATATATGACGTGTGTTGTGCATGGAAAACAATTATTAATACAAACTTCAGTAAACATTTAATATTTCAAAACTAACATGATAATGATTTTGCTCCAAACAGACTAATTATCAATGTCGTGGTGAAACAAGATGGGATTTTATAATAAGCTGAAGCCCTGAACAGTTGTAATTATCTGTAACACTTGTAATATGCTGAAGCTATAACACTTGTAATTAGCTGATTAACTGAAATACATGAAATAATCCGGTGCTAATATCTAATGTTACGTGTACAAACAAATTAAAGAATGTTTCCGAGTCTAGATAGCAATACACAATTAGCCTAACATTTGGGTGTCCCGCATGAATATCCCAGAAATGAGATCACCTGGTGACGTAAAACCGAAACGCTCTTGTGCTTTATTATCATTATTATAATACCTATCTAATAAAGCGCTCTTTTCATACTTAAAACCTGTTCAAAAGCGCTGTATATAAACTTATGATATATTATATATATATATATATATATATATTATATATATATAATATATAAGATATAACAAATATAATACGATTATTTCATAACAATATTTGTATAAAGCTAAATTGGGATATATATAAACTGACTAAGAAGAAGAAAATTAATAAACACCAAAATAGCTCGAGAATAAATCGGCAACTTCTTAAAGATTTTCAGTGGTTTGGATTAACGAATGTGAGCTGAGAGTGCATTCCACAGCTCGGCTGCTGAACACTGAAATTCTTTCTTTCACCATAGCTAGATGTTCTAACCCTTGGAACCACCAATGTCACTGAACCCATCGAACGTACATCGAACATGTCAGATATTTATCTTGGAGCCTGTTCATACAGTCCTTTATACCTGATCGTTAGGATTTTAAATTGCACTCGATACTTAACAGCTAACCAATGGAGATCCTTCAATATTGGTGTTATGCGACTCCGGCATGATGTTCGGGTTACAGTCCGTGCCGCTGTGTTCTGTATACGTTGTAACTTGTTAATGGAGGTCTGAGGCAGTCCATTGAGCAAAGCGTTACAGTAGTCCAAGCGTGATGTTATAAGCCCATTGACTAGTCACTTACTTTCATCACTCGTTGAGTAACGCCTAATATGCTTCAATGTTGCGGAGTTGGTGACACCTAAGTTCCTCACAGTATTCACTGCTGTTAAATTAATGTCACCAAAATACGGTAACGTTTTCATATGGATGGCATTATGCTTAGATGTGAACAGCATAACTTCCGCCTCGTCACTGTTCAGTTTGAGGAGGTTTCTACGCATCCATCCCTCAATGCCAGTAAGACAGTTCTCAATGAGTGAGAGGGGTTGTGCTTTCACGGCGTCTTCCTTCGGCTTGAATGAGATATATAGTTGTGTGTCATCTGGATACAAAATGGTAAGAAAGGTCCATGCCGACGGTTATGGCTCCTAGAGGCTTAGCTTTTCGCCTCGAAACTTCACAGAAACATAACTAATTTTACTTATCAAACTAGAACAAACTATCATATTAGAATCACTATTACTTTAGCTTAACGTATGACATGAAATTAAAGAGCTCACCATACTAATAGACTAATAATACTTGGAATGAGACCTGGGTCAGTTACTTTGAAATGTAATATATTACTATTACTTCTGAATATTGCTATTTACTATTACACTTGATATTGAATGTAATATATTACCATTACATTTATTTCTATTACTATTACATTTTTATTATGTATTATTATTATTAGTTTGTAGTAGTAGTAGTAGTAGTGGTAGTGGTAATGATAATGATAATGCTGGTAGTTTTATATGTTACTAGGGTCACTCTCACCATAAAATAATACAAAACAAAACTTCATTTACATATTTTTCATTTTTTTGGCCATTCACAAATGCCCATTACATTTCACAGTCATCGGGGAGTGAAATACAGCGTCACTTAGGTAGCACCTGTCTGGTCTGAACATTCTACCAACAATGCTAAATAAGCGCTCCACAGGGGAGCAGATGAAGCTGATATTCCCAAATAGCGTTCAGCCAACCTAGCCAACGCTGCATATTTGGCTGCACGCGAACGCCAAAGGTCAAGGGGATCGGCATCCTCTTGTACACAGGGCTTAGACAGATATGATTCCAACTCGTCAATTATACTGTCAGGAGTTGGTACTGGTGCCTGTGGGGGGGGGGGCATAAAGCGTAGCAATTTAATCCTCTTAGGTTGTGGCGGTGCCGTAGGAGTGACTACAGGTGTCGGTACTTGTGTGTTGCTAGGTGCATGTAGCGCCATTTGAATGAATTTAGATTTCGTGTTTTCCGCCTCTAATCCAGAACACCTATCCATCATGAAACGAGGATCCAAAATAGATGAACTAGCGAAAGGTTGTCGAGACTCGTATGCAGTCATACTCCTATCCAGTGACAGCTTGAGAGCACTGACCAGCTTGGTGTTGTATTGAACTGGTGTTGAAGCGAGCGACGAACGTAACCCACGTATGCACGGAATAACGAAACTTACTGTAACAGAGTTCTGGCCTTGGGTGAAGTCAATAACCTCTTCAAATGGCGTTAAAATGGTGGTAAGTTCCTCCAAGATGTTTCGCTCATAGGCACTAACTTTCTGACATGTAGGAACTAATTGCAGCTTTGCCTCTGGAACAGAAAGAAGAGAACGGACACTCTTAAGCTCACTGTTCCATCTAGTAGCCACCTTAGCCTGCAAATGCTTCTCACCCTCCAGGACTTCTGTAGCCTGAAGAGACCGACGGAGGTGTGACACGATGTTGGCAGCTTTGGACAGCACTTTGTTCAAAGATGCAGTATCTTTGAAACCATCCTCACAACCAACTGCAGGGAGTGAGCAAAGCATGGATCATGCTGCATTTGAAGCTGGAGATCATCATTCAGGTCAACTGCTTCGGACTCGTCCTCATCATCGCTGTCAGGTTCAGTGCTGAATTCAGGAAGTCGAAAGGCCTTGAGCATGTTCGAGGCATTGTCAGTGATTACATTGCTCACCTTTCCAGTGAGATGGTATGATGCAGTTATTTCATCATATGCGTTGCTGATGTTTTCGGCAATGTACTGACCGAGGAATCTTTGGCAATCTAACATCACTGATTGCATAGATCAATCATGGTCTATGAAATGGCCAGTAATCCCGAGAAAGTCCTTCATCTGGCGATTGGACCACATCTCCGGAGTTACTGATACGTTGTTTGATTCTCGAAGAATTGCCTTGGTTTTGGCCTCCACCTCTGCTTGCTTCTGGGGTAGCAGTTTGCTGGAAATATGCACATTTCACCGGTTCTAGTAGTTCAGCATTTTCTTCAGTAACAAATTTCGTTGCCTGTTCATTGAGCCCTTACTTTATTCGTATACCATATTAACCATTTCGCTGACAATCTACCTATGTGAAGTAGTACCCAACCGCTTTAAGGTATTCTAACACGAATGTGGCCCGGAAGTTGGACTCAAAGTTTGTTTTCTAAACATTTGTCATATCCAGCTGCTTACAAAACAAACGATTAACCTCTCGCTTAACAACATTATGATGCCTACGTGCGTCATTTCGCTTTACGGATACATCTAAAACTAAATAAGAATCGTATCAGCAATGTAGACTGTTTATACGTGTCCCAAAACTATTTCAAGCTTCCTCAGCAAACCATAAGGCAAAGTGCTAACTTCATACGTATCCCTTCGCCACAAACTTAAAAACCATATTAAGCACATTACAATGATCACGTAAGTAGTGATATGTCAAAGGAAATATTTAAAGATTTAAAGATTTAATGAAAAAATCATTGCAAACAACCACACGATTTTGTAATTATTGACCTATCTTGCATAAAACACGATGGAAAGTATAGCAGTGGCTTTGATACATTCTATATTCTCAATTTAAAAGAAATATATTAAAATGGAACCGATTCTTGTGGAAATTGCAAGGAATACTGAACCAAAGAGTTATCTAAAAATTGCAGTGAGTAGCAATAAAACAAAGCTCAAGACGAGGCTTAATTCATCTATCCAATTAAATAACAAGAAAGAAGAGATACGAAATAACGCGTACAAGTTAATCATGAGACATACATTATTTTCCCAAACAATGATTCTTCAAAAACAAAACGTTTTTCATCAGATGGCAATTGTTCGCGTGGTTTGAAATTTATTGACTAGTAGGTAGTGTACGTGATAGGGTTTTGTTCAGGTGCCGAGGCAACGCAATCGTAATGTGTCGGTCATCAGATATTGGTCGCAAACAGAAATCATAGCGGTTAATTGTTTGTACTTGTCATAACAGTACGTGTGGGAAATGTATTTGACCGTAGGTCAGTGGGTGCTTGACTTCCTGTTTTTATTTAATTGTCTTTTCCGGGGTAAGCCAGCTTGGTGTGCACATCAGTTGGAGACGTGTGACATTCTATCTGGTCTAATCCTGTCATAGGAGGACTGTTTGTGATTTCAGTGCCGCACTATCCAACTTGCGTGGGTCACCACAATTCGCTTGGTAGGAAGTTTGGGGAGACTTCAACCTGGTAGAGCTTTCGGTATATGTCAATAAACATCAAAGCCTACTCGTGGCGTTTGTGCTGTGAGAGAAACCACCACATATATCCTATGGAATCTACGGCAGAGTTTAGTGCTTATAACCATATTTATAGTGTTTTTGGTTTTCCAACGATATGTACACAGCCTATATTATGAAGAGTCTGAAAATGTACTGAATATGTTTAGTATAAACAGCCTACTTATAAGTATTGATATAATTTCAGATAGTTTTGTTCATTGGTTCCACGCAGAGCCGGCAGTATATGCATTTTTTCTTATGCATCTCCGGGCTATAACATTATCGCGATACCAGTTAATCTAGTATATCCACCAGTAAGGTTAGGTACAATTCATAATTTGGAAACATCTCTCACTGATTAGAATGGAAACCAACTTAATCTATTATTCACAATAGTGGTACGTCAACAGCACTAAAAGCGAGTAAAAGCTGGAAATAGAAAACCACAATTAACCTATTTGGGATAATAAAGACGGATTTCAGGTTATCCAAATAGATTCTTGGTTAGACTCAATCTGTTTACGGTTTAGTAAAAGCTGTTGGTAACACCGGAGTTAATTGGTTATTATTTGTGAAGAATTGGAAAAGGCAAAATGTAATAGACAAAGAATCATATAAAACTAATATTACAATTATTTTATTAAAGATGTTCATTGTGAAAAAAAGGAGTTTTATACGACAATGTGTTTATGGCCAAGCTGGAATATTTCATTCGTTCGCAAATTTCTTCGTGAGACTGTTCACAAGTAATACATCAAATAAATAGCTTATGCAACTCTTGATGTTCTAAAATCCGCTGCTAAATAAGACGGGAAGAAGGCAATTGATGTTTTAAGTAAATACCATAATACAGGGCACAAAACATAAATAGCTTCGATTGGTGGATCTGGTGTACAGACAAATGCAATTGCAATCCGAGACTTTGTACGAACAACAAATGAACCTGGCTTGAAAGTAGGATGAAAAAAATAAATGTATGCTACTCAAACGGGACAAATAGTACCCACAACCTTACCTATTCTGAATATTTATATATCTAGAATATAAATTTGGCTTAAAATGTGTTTTGTTTTCTTTATAAAATGAAATAATGGATACTTCAAGATTTACAGAAATTCCTACGATTGATGATAACATTGAAGAATATGAACACGATGAGCATGCACCCATAACTGGGACAAATCTCATTAATAGTGAAACACAACATCTGTTTATCCCAATATACAGGTTTAAAAAAATACAAACAATGCAATTGTACATCTATTTAGTCACATTGGTCCAGGATAGTAATGCTTTGACTTTTAAAATACACAGATGACTTTTCAAAGTTTCAAGGTCTCAATAATCGGTGATAAAAGGATGCCTGAATAGCAGCAAGCATTGAAATAATACGGGATCTGCAGTTTAACAAGCATGTCAGATCCAATAGCCAGATCAAAGGGGCATGTTTAGTTTTCGTATACCCCTGAAAAATAGTTTTGGGTTTTGTAAGGGTTACAATAAGATTGTATATCTGCTGAAACAAATACTTATTCTTGTGAGGAAAACATACAGACAACGACACCATTTTTTAAGAAGCAGCTTTTGATGCTGATAAAACTACGCCAAATAAAGTGTCTTGGTTTATGTCTCATGTTCTTCCACCTGGTGCGGATAAAGCCCAACTCTACAAGACAATTGATCCAAATATATTTCTCCCACTGTATTTGTTTACAGGATGAGACAATCTGATTCAATCACTGTTCCACAATCTACAAGATTTGGCATGCATGCTGAGCGTTGTCTTCGCCGGAGAAGTAGAGATGTGTCATCGTAGGAGTCCGGAGACGGGAATATGGATATCAAGACACGAATCCTTCAGTGTTTCACAATGTAGTTGCATGGAACATGTATGTAATGGTAAACTCAACAAGATACCCATATCTTGCATGGTTATTACCTCTACGTTCTCAAACAACAATTTAGTAGGATATATGGCGATGCTGCCGCATTCAAATCAAAGTTCCATAACATGGATGAGGTTGTAAGTAATCCTGATATTACCTCAAGTGATCATAAGACGCTGTATCCTCTGTTTGGGTTCGATGTAAGTAAGCGGAGTGGACGCCTAAAGACGTGCGTAACACACATCCGGATCAGAACTGAATTCGACCACAATTTACCAATCGGGATTGAACTATTTGCTGATAAGATTCCAGTGCGATGGAAACAAGATGAATGTTTCGTACTAAAAAAAACTTTCTTGGTGTTGGTTTAAAATGATACTGCCAGGGGTGAAAACAGTTCTTAATCCAAACAAAATCGAGGTCTATTCCCATTATAACAAACCACAGCTTGTAATGTTACGGAGAGAAAGAAATTTACCAGATGAAGAAAAATGAAGGTAAGAAAAACTTAAAACAGAAATTGTTCCTAGGTTTAAACGGTTAAGAACAATTAGAACAAACCCGGTGCAGACTATTTAAAAACAATGTTTTACATTTCCACGAATTTACAAAGCCGCGAAATATGTAGATCAATCTTCTGGGACGATTACATTCTAGAATGGCATAGTGCGAAATAATGAGTATGCAATAGAGTATCACAAGATGAAGTGTTGGAATCGATCAAAAGTTTGGAAAATACGGCATTGGTCGTCACAATGACAGGAATTTGGTTAGTAAAGTATGTAGTAATGAATTAAAATGAACCTCAAAATGGCTATAAATATGAGGAATTGTGATTTACATATTTTGGGGCTAAGGCATAGTAAAGTTTATATCTTTATGATAAATACGAGCACGCACAAGCGCTGTGTGAACTGTCGCAAGTAGAGTATGAAATAGGAAAGTACGGGTCTTTCGGGTTCAATGAAAGTAGAGATTTACCACTCAGTACAAAACTGATGGCAGAGAGGGTTATGATCCATAATTATTGTTTTATCGATGTAAAACGGGTTGCAACTAACCTTTTTAGGGCCCATCGAGGGCTAAAGGTCAAATCAGTTCTTAGCGATTGAATGAAAATTATGGAAGAACGCTGGATGACAACCTTTTTAAGAAGGAATGGACTAAATACAGCCGCTAGTCGTTAAATATCGGGAATAAGAGAATCATCGACCTCAAAAACTAGGAAAGCATCCAAGATGCTGCCACAAAACACAATGTCGTGGCCAAGAGTGGGGATAGCATATGACTGGATCTATCACGCGGTTAGATGATGACGGCCCGGCCACCATTAAACTATGGCATATCAGAAACTTTAGGGAAAATATCGATTAGTTGTCTTCGTGGCGCTCCTGAAATAGATCTATTACAGCCTATAGTCTGAATACGCAAATCAGTATATGGTATGGTATTCGTATCAGAAGACCCGATGACGAAGGGCACTGTCAATTTGGATGTACCAAAAATCGTTCTCGATCTCTATTTCTTTGAGATGATTAAGCCCAGCAACGGCCCCCTATTCGTTGCGTCATCGAACCGCCATCAAATTGACTTAATGAATCCCGTCGAATGAAAAAAAAATTAAACAATTTGTTAAAAGCACTTATAGTTTATTTCCCGCTGTGAATGATGGACCAAGTACCGGTAGCGCATAGCATTCCACTCCAAGGTAAATGCGATAAGCACAAATACAGGAATGTGGGGGAGTATCCATTTTTATCAACTGAACAAAATGGAATAATTATGCTGCGCTAAGACTGATGTCTTAAATTTAGTCCATCTGCATTCAGAAGGTCTGCAAATAATGTTGACATTTCGAACATTATACTTAAACATAATAATAACTTGGGTGGTTTAAATGTTGGTGTTTATCAACTATTCCTTTTCACCTCCTACAACATTTCACTATTATAAACATAATGTCTTTTAAATGTAGTTTGTTGTGGTCAAAATTATCAGATTTGTGACGGAGTATAAGGCTCCAAAAACAAAATATCTAGTTTCCCATCAACGACCGACCCACTTTTTACACCCAACCCGACAAAACAAATTATTTCCTTTTGGGGATATTTTCCCGGGTTTTTTTGTTTCCATATTTTGCTCCAGGAATAAATTTATATTTCGCGGTTTGATCGCCAGGTGGCAGGAATGGAATAATGTTGCACGCGTCTCTTTTTTTATGTTCGTGCACACCAAACATGGCATTCGTAATGCATGTACTTCAAATCACAAGCAAAAACTCCATCATTAAAACCTGGAAAGGGTTGATGGTGGCAACTTGGACAAGGGTTTGTTTTCGTGTTTTGTTGTCCCATGTTGAACGAATTGTTTACACTTACATGTATGTCTATGATGTGTGTCGTTCAGCTGGTGACGAATTTCGGTGGCGTGAGTGTAAAATTATGTGTATGCGGTGTAAAAAATAATCTAGACACGTGTATGGTTATGCATTAAATAAGCCCAATAGATATTTTGCAATGGTTAAAGTACAACTGTAAAATCGTTTGCGTTGACATTCTAAATTAAAGCCACGAGAAATTTAGCAACGCCTGAAATATTCATAGAAGCTGTTACTATTTTAGGGTTGCCGCGCCACTTTGTCATTTTGAAAACAGACAGCGCAAATTTTCGGTAGACTCTATGACCCCACGTGCGTGTGTACGTGTGATGCTTGCATCCGCCATAACGTGTGAATTTATAAACAGGTCGAATGAAGCCACTTGTACACATCTTCTTTTCTCCTTTTTTCTTACTTGAATTTTCCATGTTAAAGGGTACGGGAAAAATAACACTCGTGTCATAATTCACAGAGAAAATAAGACACTTTTCACAATTCACGAGGAAAGTAAGCACCTTTTAATTCACGAATCGCGAAGAAAATAAGTCAATTTACGGTTCACAGAAAAAATAAAAGCCCACTCACGGATCACCAAATATCGCCACCCCTCGCCATGCCCCTTATAATTTTCTCTAAACTACGTCATATGACGCAGTTCTTTGAGTTTGTTGACTCTTATCCAGTGTATTTTATTGAATGCGGTAGAAGGGTCATCCATACAAAAATACGATAGATCGAGCGTTAAGGCAGCTTCCTGCCAATCAATGGATTTTTCCCCAACTCTTTGAGAGTGATCTGAAGTAAGGAAATCACTTCGCACATGAAAACTAAACAGTTTCTTTGGCACAGAATCAGCAGGCTTAAAAATACTCACACTAAATTTGACTAACTTCAGTGTTACCATGGGTGGGTGAAGTGACGGTTTGGTGGGTGAAGTGACTGTTTGGTGGGTGAAGTGACGGTTTGGTGGGTGAAGTGACGGTTTGGTGGGTGAAGTGACGGTTTTACATATGAAATTACTCGACAAAGTATAGTTATGACCAAAGGGCATTTCAACTGTTGTAATTCACGCTTAATCACTGGCACTAATCCGCTTTAAGACGTTGAAAAAATATGCATATTATCCCTACATTTTGGAAATAAAAATAGAAGCCTACCTACCTACCCATTTTTCAGAAAAAAATACATGGGAAACAAGATATTTATTTTACGATGCCTCACATCGGTCGACAGCTCTATCTCTGTACTCTGGAGCCCGTCTTCGAGAAGTCTCACTCTGTGACATATACTGACAGATAGTGATTCCGCTGGCTTGATCTTTGGAATTCGACTAAGCTCGAATGGGTCTACTGCCATACGAGGGGGGGAGCTTGTTTACTGCATCTAAACCAGTTAAACCATCTATTATGTCTTCCATCACTTTCTCACAATATCTGCCATAATAGATTCTCGGCAACATTTATTTGATATCCAAAGCTGCAGAATTGTTAATGGAGTTCGCCGCATATACCAACACCGAATTCAACACTACACATACATAGTCATCATCACCTTTGTGTTTAGTTGTTTCTTTATCGTGGTCTACAGCCTCATTATTGGCTAAGTCATTAGATTCTCAGAAAGCACTGGCCATCTCAATCTTAAAATCCTTCAAAGCTATCCCATTATCAGGATCATCAATATACACTCGAATGTCAGACCTCGACATCAACGAATGGGCCAACAAATACTTGACGCAGTTAAGACACATCAGGGAATTTTTTAAACGGGATTCCTGAAAATTCATTAACCTGATTATGTCAAATCGACGAAAACTATCATATTGCCTTCCTTTCGCCATTGTATAGAATTGCTTTTCACCAGAACCAGTCATGGTGAACACGAACCAGTCACTTAGAACTCAAACTACTGCTCATTGAATTACCCATTGCTTGTAGGCACCAATTGAGTGAAATAGTTTAGTTTCAAGTGACAGAAATATATTTACAATTTCACAAACCACGACAAGATAAAGGTCAAGTATACAACGATGATCCCGATGCGTTCATACAGCCATAATATATTATTTATCCATATTAATGACTAAATACCAGCAGCTAGGTCAGATAATATACAAAACAGTATGGACAATATGATCAACGCGTAAGACTCATAAATCACTCCTATACTTCATTTTACACGAAGTCCAATATCTGTTAAACAATAATGCCATCAGACTCGCATTACACAATACTCAATGTGTGGTTATTTAAGGATGACAAATTCTCAGTCCAACTACTAGCTATTATGACGTCAAATTATATATTGCACTTAAAGTTGGAAGTGCTGGTGGGGTTCTGATCCCCTGAGAGGTGGAATCCTATCTCACCCCCCCCCCCACCCACCCCCGTTGATCCGCCACCGAGTAATCCAATTATATATGCTGGTTAATCGACTTTTAATGATAGTGAGCTCCGGTGGCCTGGCGGTTAAGCATCAGGCACTCGGTGACAACGATCATAGGTTCGATCCCAGCAAGAGGTCGAAACTTTTCCAGGGATTAATTTCTCGGCTCACAACATCGTGGGTGGCTGACCACGTTAAAATGGCGCTGCCGTCTCCACTGAATTACTAAAAATAAAGGGGGACGTTGAAGACCCACTGAAGACGTAAAACATTCCGGCAGTGACCACCTCAGGGTATTTCGGCTCCATCTTTCCGTACTGCTCCCCTGTGAGTGGTGGGGTAGAGATATTTCTCAACCGCTCCAACATAGAGCCAGTGCCGAATAAGCGAACTCCCCGAACAACAAAACAACAAACATTTAAATGATATGTGGGCGTCGCCATTTTAAAGCCAGACACAGACCTACCCAGCTGTCAGATTTATATAAATGAAACTACGACGGCGTCAGTTAGTAGTAGTTAGATTGAACACGACGGCAGGTAAGGTCATGAGAATGGCTAAGCCATAGCATCCGTGTCCTGACTTGATCAGGATCGAGATGGCTACATAATCGTTGTGCCATCTGACGTCAGAACACGTGACCTTTTCCTTCCCGCCATACAATCTGGCGTTCGATGATGATGATGATTGATGTTTTACGGTCACTTTTGTTCACACGGTAGGCTAAATGGGCCGAGCGACCTCCAAAGGTAATGAAGCGAAGTTAAAGATGAAACAACCTTCAGATATGCCCACGCCGAGATTTGAACACGGGTGGTAGTGATCTCTGGTCCAACACGCTACCGCTAGACCACGGAGGCGCCCCAATCTGGCGTTCGAAGAAACCGTAATGGCTACCCTGCAGTAATTAGGATAATTTCCTTATATTTATGATACCAGGTAGATTTCGTGATTATTATTGCGGGATTTGGGGTTACTTTTATAAGCATTACACATTCAAGTCTTATTATCTGAGGGTGAACTGTACCTTTAACATATTCTGGATCAGGGTGTCATACTTTTTCTGGATTCCTGTGCGTAAAATAGTTTAGTTTCTTCTCGTATTTGCGAATAATTACGGATCCGGATCATTTGAAACCTCTAGAAGAGAAATCATTCGTATCCTGTCCGTTCCCAGACGGCCTTGGCACTAGCGACAGCATGACCCTGGCTACGTTAACCATACATCATTACGCGATAATAGGCCGACGCCATGCTATTCATCGGGTGTGCGAAAATATGCATTTTGATGATGATTACATCTTTAGACTTCGAACGAGTAACAGCTCAACACGAAATGTGTTGGCGAAATTCATAAACCTGCACTGACAGGGACTTGGTAGGGTGGCTGACAGCCTGCTTGGATTAGCTTAACAATTAGGCTACGCAAGAATTACAATCATAGGGACTATTGGATAACAGGTTTTGTTGTTCGGGGAGAATCCCCAGGCTGTCGCTTAATCAGCACAGCCTCTATGTTGGAGTGGTTGAGAAAGCTCCTGCCCCACCACTCACAGGGGAGCAGTACGGAAAGATGGAGCCGAAATACCCTGAGGATTTTTAACGTCCCCCTTTATTTTAAATAATTCAGTGGAGACGGCAGCGCCATTTAACGTGGTCAGCCACCCACGATGTAGTGAGCCGAGAAATTAATCCCTGGAAAAGTTTCGACCTCTTACGGGGTTCGAACCTGCGACCGTTGGCACCAAGTGCCGGGTGCTTAACCGCCAGGCCACCGGAGCTCACTGGGACTATCGGATGGCGGCATCCGTTGTTTTATATTTAGGTCAAGGGCGGCATCGGTGTCGCGTAGTTATTTCTGTAATCAGGCTTACGTTATGGATGATTAAAACAGTTGCGCTTTAGTTACGTGTTGTTACAAAAACCGGACACACGTGGTCAATCGAACACCTAAAGATCATGGGCTGATATTGTTGCCCGTTATCCCGGCGACCTTGGAGGCCGGCGACCTTTACAATAGGGTAGAAGGATAGATAATAATAATAATAATAATAATAATAATAATAATAATGTATATTTAATAAAGCGACCTTACTAGCAGGAGTCATTCAAAGGCGCTGTACAAATAATATGTAATGTAATAATACCCCAAATATTTGTCTGAAAGCAATCTTGAACAAGTGTGATTTTAGAACGGATTTTAAATTTTCAAGAGACGACGCATTTCTAATATCTGCCGGCAACCTATCCGCAAAGTTGGTGGGGGGGGGGGCTGTAACACTAAACACACAATCACCATATGATTTAAATCGAGACACTGGCACCTGCAATATTATCTAACTGAATGGTCTGAGTTTTTGTGATGACTTTCTAATGGACACCAGTTCACACATTAAAATATTTATGTTATTAATAAAATCTTGAAATTAATACGCCACTGTATTTTTTTGAAGAATTGGGGGTGATATGATGATATTTTTGAGTATTTAGCACTATGCGATCTGCACTATTCTGAATTTAAGATGGTAGTAGGCAGCTCGGCATACAGCTACGACATGTTCATACAAGTTAATACATTGGTCAAAAATAACCCTATAGATGTTGGAATTTTAAAGGTAATTAAATGCGTGATGGCATAATCTTTCTTCAGCAAGTTAAACAACTTCTTATGTTCCCTACGACTGTAAAGTGGTACTCAGTACACTGATCCAGACATCACGTGATGATCGTAACGTTGACCTATGTCTATATGCGACAGTGCTATTAATATAGTGTATTTCAAGGAACTAGATATATAACGCAACTTAATCTTTGTATATCTGCTAGCTTGTAGATAATGATAACGGTATAACAATTACGCTCCTTGACACAATGTTTAGTTCTGGAGTTACAAGGTTTAGAATGTTTTTAATTTCCATCACTAAGGGATGGTGTTTTACATACAGCAATTTTACCAAATTCCAGTCATGTGCCAAACCAAAACTTCCGTAAACTTATTACGTGCAACGAATAGATTATATATATATATATATATATATATATATATATGATAATTCTGGTACGACACAAAGCTGGATTATTTGGTGTAACCATGTAAGATCGATCGAGACACACCATCACGTTCGGGTATCATGAAGAATCTAGGCTTAATTATACCTGAGGAAGATATACAATAGTAAGTTTGTCATTTAATCGATGCTAGACAACTCGGCCCAAGTGATAACAAGGCCCAGACAGCTCAGAGCGGAGATAATAAGTCGTTCGGGGGGGGGGGCGATTTTTCTTAGACAACTCGGTCCGGGTTGTTTGGGTCGAGTTGTCACTGGTGCCGAGGTGTCCAGGTACTGTTTAATCCAGTAAAGACAATACTTTTATAATGGTCTCGTCATAAACCAGATATCAATCAGGTATTTATTTCTGAGTGGATTTCTGAATGCCTTTTCGATCCTTAATTAAAGTACCTACATTGGAAATCGTACTGATATCACACACACACACACACACACACACATGATATATCTATATATATATATATATATATATATATATATTTTGTGTATGTATATATATATATATATATATATATATATATAAAATTTAAATTGTTTCAGATAGGAAGATGTCATTACCTTCCCGAAGTATGAGTTAGCTAAGGTTAAGATGAAGAATATTGGAAGGAAATATTTTCCAAAACGTTCCTCTTTCGGGAAATAGGAAATAATTAATGGACTTCCCACGGGGAAATCCCCTGCGTATAATCGTATAATTGCCTATTTCAACTATTTGTAAATTAATCGCTCCTGATCTTCTCATGATGTTTTATTATTTATAAATATTCTCAGGAAGTTTAGCTGAAAAGAAGATTCAATAGTATTCGGAACGGCAGCAGTCAGTTAACACAACTCATTTAAGTCGTCTTTGAAAGATAAGTGGTAGAGCTGTTTATAATGATATGCTGTTTATATGAGCGATAACCGTCATAACGGATGATTGTTTAAATAGTCATGATATTACTATATTTACTATCCTCTGATCTGGTGAATTGTTTATTAACCTAGCTATGTACTTCTAACCCAGTTTGACACTTTAATTTTGATATACATAATAACAGCCCAAATACCACCAGTAAACAAAATATATTATCATAAAGCCTCATTTGGTGTACCCACAAAGCGCAGGTGACGAAGAGTGACGAAAGATCATAGGGACAGTCTGAAACTGGGCCACATTGGATTAGGAATAGATGGCTAGATTTAGTACATCTAGAATATATAAGTAAAAGGGAAACTTACCACAAACAAAGGTATGTAGCGCGCGCACACACGCACGCATACATATACATATATATATATATATATCATTGAATTTTGGAACCAGCCTTTTGAAACAAAGCTTATGTTTTTAAACGGAAATTCTGCGTGGCCAAGGCCAAGCGTCAATGTTTTCCGTATTATTAATAATATAACATGGAAAACATTGATTATACATAAGACCTTCATTGTTGGATACCCGGAACGTAAAGACTATAGACTCTATATGCCTATGTTATCCGCAATTACATGTTCTTAATTCTTTATAATTTAATTGCTGCCATGGAAGATTGTAGATGCCATCAGTTCGCGTATCACTGAGCTGGCTGTCACCTACTAGTACTAGGCTACTGGGATTTAAACCTTAGCCTCTTATGTGTGTGTGTGTGTGTGTGTATATATATATATATATATATATATATACTGATACAGTGTTTCTGCTGTTATTACATGTTCAGTTTTATTATTATAAATAACATATAATGAATGAGTGTAATATGACAGCTTCCTAAGAGAATGATCATAAATGTTTACTTAAAAAGAACTCATAAACTTGGCTCAAAGCATTAGCCGGATCTTCCTTTTCAGAAATCAGGAATCTCGTCCTCTAACTATTTAAAATCGCATGCCAAAGCAGCCTCAAGTCAGTCAGAGAAAATAATCTGGCAGCCAAAAAATCAGGGTTTCAGTGTGTCTTCTCAGATCCATATGTATTCTCCGTGAAGATAAATTTGTGTGTCGCTATAGATATGTGCTTAGGTGAAATTGTATGGAAATGATTGGCAGAAACACCATTCTTCATAAAACTCTCTCCCTCTAAAAAAAACCTGTGTGTATGTTACAATTGTAATGGTACCAGTGCAATCAGTAGCCATATTTTATTCAATCTGATTTCTTCACATCAACTTTATTTACTATACCTTTCAGGAAATCATTGACATCTTTTCACGATATGGTACAGTGGCTAACGTGTCATTCACTTCCACGTAAGAAATCTACTTTATCTAATTACTATTCAATAATATGTCAAATGCAATCTCTTGAAATACATAACTGTACTTTTCACTCATGATGGCTCATTGTATATACCAACTAAAATGTTTATCAATGAACGAAAGAACAGAATACATTTTGAAAGACGGAAATGAATTGAGAGTTTAAGAATGAACATCTAAATGTCACTGGTTTAATTTGAGATTTTGATATAATGGTTTCTTTCCATTGAATGTAGTGTTAAGATGATCAGCATGATCCTTTATAAGAGAAAAATAACTAGCCTTTGGAAGACCTGTTACTGTGTTCATTTGAATTTAGGTGTAGCATGATGTTTAGTGGTGTATATTGTTGTCTCTGATGTCCTACTTGAAGACCGTTGATATGAGCTCAGAATGACTTGTTCATGTTATGGTCACCATTTTTTAATGCATGGGATGAGCACTTGTAAAATCAACAGAGAGCGAGATTGAGTGGATGGGTGGATTTTTGTGAGTGAGTGAGTGATTTGTTTAGTCATGGCGCTAGTCGCATTTAGGGCACATGGTTGTTGTATAACTTCCTAGCGAACCCAAACACAGGAATAGAATCGAACTCAAACCGATAGCACCATGATAATCTAATCAGTTTTTCGATTCATTTCGATTCAAATTGTTTATTTCAACATTTGTAATTCATCATGTTAATGACAACAAATGCATATAGAATGTTGGAAAGGAGGATGCTTGAAGCATTGCTTATATAATGCACCCCCCCCCCTAACATAACATTAAAAACATTCATGACAAATTTAAAAATAAAAAGATGTGGAACTGACATAATTATATCTTTATGAAACAACAACAAATCCATATAAGTTTAATTTTGAAATGATTAATTATTGTAGCAATACTATATTATTGTGCATATTATATTATATATGTTGTTTTGAGTAGTAAATAAAATTACGGACGTACCTCGATATCAGTCATATAAAGAAATGAACATATTCTTAATTATGTGCCTAAAAATATTAATTGTTTTAACATTGTGAACATCTAATCAGTTTCCCATAAAATCAATAGAATGGCAGAAAATGTCATACCTGACGCACCTGATAACAAACACTGCACTCTTCCTATCTCTGGCAACCCCCACCTGTTCCTTTTTGATGTGATGGAATATGGTCAAAGCTAGGCTACTTAACCTTTGGCCC
>JAODUP010001271.1:32500-76779 GCA_025642065.1 Paralvinella palmiformis | reverse complement strand
TTGCTTCGTTAAACCATTTTAATGATGTTGGTAGACACAATTCCCAGTTGATTATCCCGGGTCATTTGTCGCTAATTTGAAACTGTTTTCTAGAGACGATACTGGTAATGTAATATGGTCCATGGTTGTAGGGAGACCTGTTAAATTGGATAAGTGAGGATGTTAATGCCACGTTGCTAAACCATTCATTGCCAGTGTTAGAATTTGAGGTTCCTTTATGTTGAAGATGATAACACAATCTTGCCTGAGCTTTTGATCTTGCATTCCAAATTACGCATTAGCCATCTCTTGTTTCTTCGAAGACAACCAGTAATTTCCGTATGTTTTAATGATGTACATAATTTAATAAACTTATTTGAGTCATTTAGGAAATATAACATGCATAGCTTAAGGCTTTCTTAGAGTAGATGGTGAGATCAAAGATAGAATTGGTAATTAGTCAACGTCTTCACATTGTTTATCTAAGGACAATAGATACATAATTTATCATTCAGTATAACTTGCATAAAATCAAAGGTAAATATGTACTCGCAAGTACTCCTAGTTTTTAATTGTTTATATTTAATCAATTAATTTATCAAAATGGCTCAATAACGGAGACCTGCTCCTGTTTATGAAGTAATTAATTTTAAGTTTTTTATTTTATAAAGTATTTTGACCATTTACCGAAATACACTTTGTACATATAATTGAGATGACTTATTCTTTATGCATATGATACTTGACATTTCGTCTCTTTAGGTAAGACTAAGGTATAGGTACTTGTATTAGTCACGTGATATGACAAATAAACGGTAACAGACATGAATCACTACATCATTATTAAATTTAACTAATAAACGTATTAGTCCTGAATATAACCGTTGACCTATTTTGAAGTCATTTTCCCAGACATATACTAATTGCCCTCAATTATGAGAATATAATATTTTATTAGCTTGGCGTTCATATAAAATATAACTGAATCAATGTCTCAGCTTGTCCTTATTCAACATAACTTTATAATATGTCTTTGATATGTGTCTTATTTATAGTATTAAGCTTTCGGGCACCATTTTAAAGAAATATTTAAATATGGATATTTGTAATGAATTTGCTCTTATTCTGCCAGTTTAGGAAAGATAATCAGCTAAATCGATCACGTTATTTCAAAGTTAATGAGGCATAATTAAATAAAGAACATCCTTGATTTAATCCTGATTTTGATCCTTAGCAAGTAAGTCCTGTGGCCAATTATTTTACCGCTTCACCCAAAGAGATGCCCACCGTTTTGATTATGTAAATCGCTTTTGACCAGTAAGTTTCTGTTACTGTATTTCATCACGATTTAGTTTTTGATAATGGCTTCATTTCATATCTTATAAACTGAATCACATAATCCACTCTTGATTTAAGAGATAGCTAATGGGTAGGTTCAGTTGAAAGTGACATGTTTTCGCATGTTCGATATTGGGGTAAAACCTTACTAATGGCAGAGTTTCGTCAAGTTTCTTTCGTTAATTTAATTATTATGTATAAATTAAATAGGCATATTATTATCTCTTTAACTCAATTTGAGGTAACATGGAAAGAAATCTCTGAAGAAGAATTGAGTTACCAAACGAAAGGACAAAAATCATTGTTGAGCAAGAATCACCGAAGATGTGAGTGTGAAGATGTGAAATCACTGAGAAATAGCATTGAAAATGCAGACCAAGACAATATGCAGAAATAAGTATAAAACAAGACAAAGACCCATAAAAAGCTATGAATCAAGACAAAGGAAAATTTGTAGACGAACTCACCACTGATAATGAGAAAACAGCCAGGAATGGAAGTATGAAAGAAGTCTAGATCATCAGAATGCGTATTAAACTATTAGTAGGTCCAAGTTTGGTGGATGACAAGTGTCATATTTTGTAAACAGACGAGGATATTTTTGTTGGTATGTGTTTGTATATTTTATTAAATAGTCTGTTCATCTCTATTTTGCATGATGATGGTATTGTGTTTTTCGAGTAAAGATTGTTCCTAGTTTTATATATCTATGTGCATGTGAGTGTTTTTTTGTTGTTGTGAGTATAGTTATTGGATGGGAATGTGTGATAACTGTGTGGCTTGTATTAAACATAAAATTGGTTGTTAGTGTGTTTGTCACATATTATGTTAGTGAGTGTGAAATGAACAAGCAAACCACTGAGTAAGCTAGCTAACCATTCTTGCAAATTCACGCATGTCGCTTCGTATGTCTGTCTGCCTGTTTACTTTTCATGTCTGATAAACATCCAGGTTATATAACAAGCACAATCTAAGGAGATCCTCTTTATCTTCAGGCAAGTAGCAGAGAAGAAGAAGAAAAGTGTATTTATAGTCGAGCAAAGTAACAAATACCATTAGTGTGAAACACTATTATTTTACATAAATATCTGAAATTATATAAGTACATACATGTGAATATAGTTGATGAATAATTACAAATGAAAATATGATTAATTATCAATATAATAACAAATATACATTTTACAATTATAATACATAAGAACCAAACCCACCTTTAAAACCTATCTTAACATCAAAATTGGCTATACATTGATTAGCATGCTTAATAATAATAATAATTACAAACATTCTATAGGGCCAATATCCTTGAAAATAATCGAGCTCAGTGGCATACATAGTACAGTGGTTCGGAAGCGTAGGAAGGACGAGGGAGTGTAAAATGTGAGTTTTCAAATGGTGACTGAAAAAAAGTGACAGCAACTGCAAAGGCACGAGTATTGGAATGAGTTTTAACCCTGGGAACAGACAACAAGTGAAAACCAGATGAACGGAGTTATCTGGGTTTGGGTGCTAAAGAAGCATGGACAATAAATATGAAGGTTCTCCAGAAGAAAGCGTTTGATAGGCAATAGCATAGAATTTGAAAATGATGCGAGATTGAACAGGGAACCAGTAAAGAGATTTCCGAAGTGGGACCGAATAGGAAAATGGAGGAGACCGTATGACAACCCTAGCTAAGCAGTTCTGAACACTCTGAAGTTTTAGAATATCCTTAGATACAATGTTACAAAGAAGAGAGTTGCAGTAATTAAGCCCACTAGTAATGAGTGCTGTAGCATTGCCTTTGGCAACTGAAAGAGAAACACAACGCCGAATATGGCGAAGATCAAGAATAGATAGAAGCATGAGTGACATGTCAGAGAAATATGTATTCTGAAATCAAAATCGCTATCAAATATAACACCAATATTAGATACAGTGTTTGATGGTGTGATTCTATCACTAAGGATGTTTGTAGGGAAGAAAT
This sequence comes from Paralvinella palmiformis, assembly GCA_025642065.1. Lineage (NCBI taxonomy): Eukaryota > Metazoa > Annelida > Polychaeta > Terebellida > Alvinellidae > Paralvinella > Paralvinella palmiformis. The sequence goes on along the minus strand of JAODUP010001271.1, from coordinate 73,493 downwards.
GAGTAAGCTTGCAGCGTTGTCTGGATGTACCTAAAATGATGAAATCTGTTTTACTGGAATTGAGCCTAAGTTTATTGTTCATCATCCAGCCAGATATATCACTGAGACAGTCACCAAGTTGTTTAAAGGAAAGATCAGTGTCTGCTGTAGATAAAGCTATGTATACTTGGGTGTCATATGCATATAAATGATGGTCTAATGTATGGCTGTGAATAAGTGAACTTAGTGTTGTGGTATAAAGAGTAAACAGTAGTGGTCGAAAACAGAGCATTCGAGAACACCACAAAACAAAGGCACTGCCTTTGAAAAACATTTTCTTGTTTTTATTGATTGAAACATATTTATTAAGAATGAGCAGGTCCAGGTTAGTGGTGTGCCTGATATGCCATACTAATCAGAGAGACGATCTAGAATCAATGGTATCAAAAGCTGCAGATAAATCTAAAAGTGTTTGTGCTGCGCATTGACCTAAAGGTGTTATTTAGGTCAATGGTGCTGGGACTTTCCTGTGTCCATGTTTAGTGCTATGTCGTTATAAACATTTAGTAGAGCGGTTTCTGTAGAGTGAAATTGTTTGTAAGCAGACTAAAAAATATTCGACAGTTAATTACAGTTTAATTGAACATTCAAACGACAGGATATGGCTTTTTCTAATACTTTAGACATACCTCAGGAAAGAAATTTGGATTAAAATGTCGTTCATAACTATATACATGTATTACAAAGCTGTATTGTTTTACAACCAGTTCATATTGGCTTCCGAAAGAAAATCTTCATCTAATTGGGGGAAAAGAAATCAGCAACCACTTGTAGAAACGTATTTTCCTGCTTATTTAATTATTTGTAAATAATTTGATAAGATACTCAGAATCCACATTTACATTCAATGTCATACAAAATGTTTAGATTTTGCTTGAATGCGAATATCTGACTTATTTTCATCTCTTCAGAAAGATTATTTCATACTAACGTTTCAATATATTTCATTGATCGCGTACCACATGTTCAGGTACTGAATCTTGGAATGTACATATTGCCAGTAGAGCGTACAGTTATACGACCTATAACACTGATAACAAGATTATAAAGATAATATTAAGAATTAGTTTGGGAAATCGTATACGATAATTTAACAATATTACGTAATCTAATAATATACAAAAGTAATTTGCGGCATTTTTGTAATAATTCTTTATACGTTCTTGTGGTATCAAGTAAAACCTAGCGAAATGCACTTTTTTGTACTTTATCAAATTTAGGCCTATCACTATTGGAATAAAAATGCCAAAGTGTACATCAGTAATTTAAATAAATTCAGCAAAGGAGTTTTGATTCTTTCATAGAAAGTATTAATCAGTCTTGTGAGAACATCCACTTATTTACTTGCCTCCTAGCTTATGTACTAGATATTGCCATGAAAAGTTTACGTATTATCAATATGCAGTCCTAATAACATTTAACACAATTTTCGGGTGCAATAGAAAGGTCTTCTAGATTACCAATTATAGTATATTAAAATCTTTCTGAATTTACTTTCATGTTTATTTACATTCTACTTTCTTATCAATCTGTTTACATTTGATAATAAAGTTTCTCTGATATCCTTCAGACAGAACAAAGTATTATCATCAACATAATTATAGATTTTTATGTCATCATCAATTAAATACAAATATCAGTAATAAGATCATTATAACTAAATGGACCAAGCAGAGAACATTGAGCTGATCCCTTGCGAGTTTGTGTCCGTTCACTTCTCTGAGTTCCGATCTTATCACTTTGACTATATTCGATCTGATAACTGATAATTACATCAAACGCTGACACATGCATCATATGCTCTCAATTTTGCCTAACTTAAGTCCATAAGGGCGGAGCATACAATTGTGCCTTTATCTAATGAAAATATGATATTCTCAACCATACTGATCAATTATGGTTCGCTACTGTAGCCAACAAGATTGAAAATATTTTCAAAATAAGGTGTGATTTAATTAATTATTTCTTTTTCAAATACCTTTGACATGCTTTGTAGTACAGAGACTAGTCTATATTTCCCTATATCGATTGTATTTAGTTTGTTCAATAAAAAAGAAATAGAATTTCATCAATTACTTTAGTCAAATTTGAGTGATTTAGCAGAAAGCATATCTCGTCTTGTAGCTTTCATTTAGTTTAGAATACATAGATGAAATTTTCCCATCGAAACGTCAACAGTACAGCAGATTTGTGTCCATTGATTTTAGATATTCTATATTACTTCAATATTACTTCACTACAAGAGAGTGTATTTTCATCGAAAAGTAATTCCATCATCTAAACCAGTGTCAGATGTAACATTAATAAAATACTCACTGAACCTAATATATAGATAAAAAATATTATTAATAGACATATCATTATCTGAAAGAATAATATTATCATATTTTCTATTTTACACATACACTTAAACACATATCGACCCACATCCCCCCATCTACCCTCCTACCATAAACATAGACAAACACACAAACACACACACACACACCTATATTTTATATATATATATATATATATATATATATATATATATATATATATATATATATATATATATATATATATATATATATATATACGAAACCGATAGTTATTTTCATTACTATAATACACATCTTACAATGCTAACCAGTATAATCTTTATCAGCCAGGTGATAACAATATCCATATATCTTGGAACATGTCTTTCAATTCTTATGTCACCAATGTTCATCCTGCATTATTATACTGAAATGCATTATTCTAGATGGCATTATATAGCTTTGTGTTCGGAAAATATTTCACCAAGGATGTTACCTATCTGTGGTTTGTTTATACAATCGAAAAAGTGCTGAAATCAGGAGATATCTGGTCTGATAATTACTTCTATCTCCGTGTACCTCTTTTATTTGGAAAATATATCTGAGATGTTACTAGACCAAAAACTAAACAAAATACTTATCTTGTTACGCAATCACCTTTTGTTCATATTTAATGTGGCTACACCACCCAGAATGTTGTGAGCTGAGCTATTAATCCTTGATTGGTCTTTTAAGGAAAATGTTTTGTTAAACTTAAAATAGCTTAGTGCAGCCTTTCTCTGGTGATGAAGGTTGTCAAAATATATTCATAAATTGGCCAATACGAAGTATATAGTATTAAATTAGTATACGTTTCTGCTGCTAGATATGTTTATAAGTAAGCCACATTCAGTATATGCAACGAGACATGTTATGATAGCTTCAGTCAATAGTGCAGCTCGCATAGAGACAAATACTAGAAAACATCATTTCACCCCAATTTTATCAAAAACTACATTGGCTACCTATTAGACAGCGTATCCATTTCCATATTTAAAAAAATAAAAAATGTATAAATATATCAATGACATGACGCCTGCCTACCTGTGTGAACTATTACCCATTAGAAAGTCACCCTGAATACCCGGATATCAAAACACGCATATGAATAACTTTACTGAGATTCGTTACCGAGAGTTTAAGATCAATAGCAGATTTCCGCATCAAATCAACAATAACATCACTTATCGTTATTTCCACTTGATCATTGATATCTAGTCAGCTATATATTTCCGGTGGATGATATTTGTTATAGATATGATTAAATTTTGTTAGACGGAGAGACTCTCTCTCTCTCTCTCTCTCTCTCTCTCTCTCTCTCTCTCTCTCTCTCTCTCTCTCTCTCTCTCTCTCTCTCTCTCTCTCTCTCTCTCTCTCTCTCTCTCTCTCTCTCTCTCTCTCTCTCTCTCTCTCTCTCTCTCTCTCTCTCTCTCTCTCTCTCTCTCTCTCGCTTTCTGTTCCCTTCAAACAGCGTATCACAGGGTATGCCATTTATAGAAGACTGATGTATGTCAATGATTGATACATCTCAGCCTTTTACAGAGACTGACATCAGACAGTTGGTGAAAAGGTTACAGAGCCGGATTACAAAGTTAATAAATCTTTATCTTTGGGTGTTTTCCTAACATTTTTAAAAGCCACACTTGTAAAACAATTAATGCAAAACCACAGTTTGGACTCAATTACAAATCTGTTTGAAATCTTACATTATTATAGAAATAAAATATTTTCCCATCTAAACAAATATTTAATAAATAATAATATTAAGTACCATACAGTCTCGGAATAGCTAATGGTTGTATGGCAAAGAGGGACAATTTCAAAGGGATGCAGTTCCCGATGAAAGGTGTTAATGATGGTCCACTACCAGATGAGGCAAACACCATGTTCATCCAAAATGGCACTGCTCCTGTTCCATAATATGACAGGTATTCCAAACAACTTCCAAATGATTTCCCATCGGATATTTGACAACATGCCCACGATAATCAACTTATCCTTTAGTACTGATAGCTATCAAAAGGGGTCCATCACTGATATGGAAAGAGCACGACATAGTTCCAGTGGGAAACTGATCTTTGGTGGTCACTTGACTATGAAGCGGCAGACTGGAAGAACTTCCTCACGAACAGTCAGAACAAATCTCAGATAGTGGACGAGATGAATGAAGTCTGATGCTCAAATGCCTCTTCGCCAAAGCATGTAAGTAAGTAAGTAAATAAGTAATTGTATTCCATGATATATACAGTAGCGTTATTACATATTTATATCATATAATATTATTAACAAGCATATACCATCAGGCCAATAGACAAGGAAAAAGCTTTAACTTCCAAAATAAAGACCAAACATATATAACATAATTGATTATACGAGGAGGCGCAGTGGCCTAAAAGTTACATATTTAACCGTCCATGTCCGCTGCCCAAGGGCGATGATTAAGGCATTATACAATATGTGTAATTCATGAAAGATTTGAGTTCGCAATTTGAGTTCGCAAGACATTTCTTTACAAATCTATTACAGCTATGTTGCGACCTCAACTGTCTTATTGTTTCTGGCAGTTTATGCCATATTTCAGGGCTAGGTAAATAAATGTCTTTCACAAAAATGCTTGTTTTCTGTATTGTATGTGTGGCTGATGAAGGTGTTTTGTTTCGTGCGAATATATGTACAGTGAACATGGTCATTAGGGGATCCTGTAAAGATATATTAATGAATGAATATATTTTTGTTTTAATTGAAAAGTACACATGTCCTTTAGATTGAGAATCTGTAGCTTCTTAAATAAGGGTTCGGAATTAGCATTATAGTTTGATTTCGAGACGGTCGTGATTGCCTTTTACTGTAAAAGTTCTAATCTCCGTAAGTACGGTGAGTGACTACAACCACACAATAGGGTTTCATTTGTTAAATAGGGATATATCAAGCTGTGGCATACTGTTCTCATATTGTGTACTTAGGATATGCTTAATTATAGTGAGGGCATATAGTCCAGCAGATTTTATTGATCTACAACTATCTATATGCTCATGCCAGTTTAGGTTTTCATCTATTAGTAGTCCCAGAAATGTGACACATTTAACTCGATTAATAATTGTATTAATACATGTGTGTCCGACATTCTTAGTTTTTGAGAAGAGTACATGATTTGTTTTGCTTATATTTAAAGACAATTTATTCACCTAAAACTACTCAGCTAATGATGCAATGTCTTGATTAATGAGTTTGTATAATTCCGTAATATTATCACCAGATATAGAAATAGTTTTATCATCTGCAATCATTTGAATCAATACAATCAACTTTCAAAAGATTGTGATTTATTGTATCAAAGGCCTTGGTGAGGTCCAGGAACACAGAAAAAGTTATAATTACTCCATTCCAATGCAAATAGAGTATCATAAGTAAATTTGGAAACTGCATTTATTGTGGACTTAATTGTCATGTAATTGCACAAACGATTATGGACTATTTTTTTAAATATATTTTGGATATGCTAGGTAAAAGCGAAATGAGCCTATCATTTTTAAAACTTTGTTTATCTTTTGATTTATATATTGGAATACTTTTGCAATTTTACGTTTTGACGGGAAAACATCGGTTTCCATCGATTTATATACAGCTATGGTAAGTAGTAACGAAATGGCACATTTTATCTGTTTTAGTAATAGCGTATTCACATTGTCATGTCCACGACTCGCTTTGGGTTTTAGAGAATTTATGATGTTTATTATTTCTTTACTATCAGTAGGACGAAAGAAGAGAGATGTTTCTTTCTTACATGTCGGCATGTAGGTTTGATAATTTGTGCTTGACGGTGGTATATTAGAAGCATATTTAGGTCCAATCTCAGAGAAACATTCGCTAAATTTGTCTGCAATGTAAGTGGGGTCGTTTTCTACTGTGCTACCTATTTTCAATGAATTTGGTATTGATGTTTACTAATTTTTCTATTGAGTATCGCATTTAATGTGCTCCGTGTTTCCTTAATGTTTGATTTGTATTGTTGAAATATGTTAGCATAATATATCTCACTTTGCTTACGTTTGATTCTTGTAAATTATTTCTATGCGTTATTCTGATTGGCTTTGTAATTGTAGGTAAGAAGCCTGTATTTAGGAAATATGTAGTTGATTTTTGATATTTTAGGTAATCGAAATTGTGATCGATTCCCAATACAAGGTTTTTTAGTATGCTGGAGTTTATTTAAAATCGTTTCATAGTAACTAATCAATAATATTTCACTGTATTAGGAACTCGGTATATTTCACTAAAGATACAATTAACAGTTTCTGAGTGAACCTCCACAACTATAGATCCAAATTTACCGTCGATATTAAGAAAAATGTCGTCACGAATAATATAATTTAAATCATCCCTGATGTACATAGCAACACCACCCCGTGAACCAGTCTGTCTATTTCTGCACACTAATTTATAACCCGGGATTGTATAAAATACATAGTTTTTATCAGTTAAGAATATTCCACAGAACCTTATGCAATACATATTAATTTGTATATCGAGGACTCGAGAGATTGGTTCTTTCAGTTCTCTAAATTTGTTTGGGAAACTGCCAATATTAAATGCATTTTATAATATTTGAAATTGTGTGCATTTGTCAATATTGTTGTACTGATTTGTTCGATTTCATAGTAGTTACTGTCAATGTGGAAAGCATGCAAAGGATTTGCTCCATCATTGTCATCATACTAATTATTTAGCAGACAGTTGAGGTTGTGATAATCATCTTCAATATTCAATTTATCGTTTTGACTGAAATAAAGAGATTAGGTTTATGCTCATTACATTCCTTATAATTCCATTTTATGTATAAATATTCAATAACACACCTTGGACAGCAGACATTATGGTGCAATTTATAACTCCAATGGACAAAATATCAAACCAAGACAAAAACACAGTTTGGCTGATCCATGAATTAATTGCAAAGAAAGTAATTTATAGTTTCCTGGTATGTTGACAGCACATACATAAACCATTTTAGCTGCTTCAGTGAAGCATAAAACTGCGTGTAGACCGGTAATATACAAGCCTAGAATATCAATCAGATTTAAGTAGGAGTAGAACAAAGATTTTAGGAGTTTACGTTTTCTCAATTTGTAAACGTGCAAAATGTTAAAATAAAATATACATGCATACACACAATAAAAACTAACAATACGTACATAATGTTTTGTGTAACATCCTATATCACTGATTAAATCAATTAATCTGAGAAAGAGTGTATCAGTAATGCAAGGCCACTGCCACTTGTTGCAGAGTGATGATAGAATAACAGAAACAAAGACAGAAATACCTGAGCTGTACTTGGACCAGAAAGGAACTGATACCATAATTGCTCTGAGCTGTGCCTATGCCCAACAGCAATGTTGTGACACAGGACGTATACGTAGCCCAGATAGTGATGTTCATTTCATCATGCTACATCACACATCAAAGTTTGAGATGACCATCCTCTATGACCCTGCTAAAGGGAACAAGATAATGCTTCTAAACATATCTGAGCTGGCAGGGGAGTATGGCCAAAACATGTGCAAAGCCCTGATCTATCTTCGTGCATTCACACATTGCGACACCACCAGTGCATATAAGGGTGTTGAGAATGGTCGACCCATCAAATTGCTTAAGAAGACAGGAGCTTTCCAGGATGCATTAACCAAACTAGCAGATAGATGGTTTAGATGAGGACCTAGAGCAGTTTGCATATGCCATTTATAGGAGATGACGTTTTAAGAATGGGGATGGAGCTCGTGCAGAAATCCTGAAGGGAAAATCTGGTGGAAACATCAACTTTAGTCAAAATGTAGACCTTCCACCCTGTTAGAAAACACTGCTTCATCATATCATACGCGCCATCTGCCAGGCTGGTATCTGGAAAGCTGTTGATAAACCTCCTCCAAGAATACGACAGGCCACTGATAGAGATGGATGGACAACTAATGATGGACCACTCCGACTCATGTGATTCAAAGGGCCATTGATTCCTGCCAATATGTGTGTGGAAGATAATAGAATGCGAATGATGACGATATTACCTCATACGATAGTTAAACTGATCAGAATGATGTGGCTTCTGTTGAAAACATAGTGTCAGAGGGTGATGGTAATGCTGATTGAACATTTATTTGATGTAATGAACTGTGCAATATATTATATATTCGTTAGATATGTATTAATTTAATTTTTAGTATGTTTGACCTCGTCAACTGCTAAATATATGAGAAGTTGATACATGGCCATACATGTGTGATACTACTGTGGGATTGATTTACATGTGATTATATAGATTATTTATACTTGGGTGGTTATTATGAGTTCATTAGTAACCCGTTACGTGCAATAACATTTGAGAAATGACATTATTTTGAAGCACTGCAGAAAACCTATTGTTATTAAATGTTAAATACGTGGAGATCTAACCCCGGAGATGTATTGACAATGTTTGTTTAGTACAGTAGTTGAGACAATAACTCACTTTATTTGTGATAATCATCCCATTATTTCTTGTCATTATCCTTCTAGTCAAGCTGAGCTTTCCTGTTGTCATTTAGCTTTTGCTTTGTTGGATGATTTGATGGAGATAGATCGTATTTTCACTTTGAATAACGGTCTTTATTTCAAAATATTTCTAATTTGATATTAAATGCCATATAATGGAACAGTTATTATGTTGTTATGACTGATAATAATAAGAAATCTGGCAATATTGGTAGCCATTTTCCAAAATGACGGAGAGGTATTAAATAACACCAGGATAAACTTCATATATCATAATGAAGGCTTAAAGCCCACGAACAAGTATCTTCTTATCCTGAAAGTCAATATATGGCAGAAAATGTGATTTTCGCTGGTTTCAATGACAACCATTCTGAATTCCGAGTTAATAAAGAGTCATAGCGATTTGTCAGTTTCACCATTGGGTTCATCATCTTCAAGAACATTGATATAGACACCAAGGTCGTATCTCTATTTATCCCAGAAGCCGAGGTATAGGCGAAAACCTAATTTCAATCATTTCACTGACGCCATTTTGAAAATGAAGTCACACTAAAATTCTAAAGACACATGTATCATACCTAAATAATTGATTACAGTTATCACTGGAACAAGTGATTAATTAAGTGTTTTGAGAGGATATAGAAACTATCTAATTCAGATATCTCCCGTGCATGATCGAATGTTTTAGAAATCAGCAATACACATTATCCGCTTCTCGATGGAGAAATATTGAACATAGAATCAAATGCATTGGCTCTGGATTCCTTATCTTAAAGAATCATCCTCATTTTGAACAAGATCATTGTTTTATGAAACACTACAAACACACACACACACACACACACACACACACGCGCGCACACACACACACACACACACATACACAAACGAGCGCGCGCAACCCCCCCCACACACATACAGACGCACCACAGCACACCACACCACACTACACCACACCACAATGTTAATGATATTGTATATTTAATCAAGCGTCCTTACTAGCAGTAGCCACACAAAGGCACTCTACAGTGATACATTAATTATGTATATTTTTACACATTTAAAAACGTTTCCTTCATCCGTAGAAGTGATAGTGTTATTGGTATTAGTAGTGGTAGCAAGAATACTACTACTAGTACTACTACTACTACTACTACTACTACTACTACTACTAATACTACTAACACTACCTTTACTACTGTTTTTTTATTACAACTACTCTAATTTCTAATATCATTTTACTACTACTACTATTATCATAGAAAAAAGAACAGTAATAACAACTACTAATAGTACTGAAACTGCTATTACTATTGCTACTGTATTACTACTACTACTACTACTACTACTACTACTAATATATATAATAATAATAATAATAATAATAATAATAATAATAATAATGTAGATTTGATTAAATTACCTTTATTACCAGGTTCATTTAAAAGGTACAACACTGTGAAGCTTCAACACCTAAAACTCATAAATGTTTTTAGAAAGGATATTCGATTTTCCAAATATCATGAACTTTCATGATGTTCACTAGACGGCGCCATACAAGTTGTCAGATCTTCTTCATGACTTGGAAAAATCCCCATTTCATTGTTTGGTGATCTCTCACGGAATTCCGTTCATTTATGTCGGTATTCCGTGAGCCGTTAGACTTATCACCGAGTGTTGTGTTTGTTTGTCTTAAAGCTAAACAAAAAGTTCACACTTTTATAAAATGTGTAGCCATTTCATGCTAATTCATGCGATGACTATGCTGAAATAGAGCTGATTTTTGTTGTTGTTATATGACAGTTTAGGGTGACCTAGAATTGTTGTATTTGTTATATATTACTGTTATGATATTATTTTATTAAAAAAATATTACAGGTTAATGGTTATATTCAAATGAGTTTTATATCTTTTGATACCACACATCAGTATCTACGATTCCCCTCTTTTGACTTTAATGTCAGTCATTTGTTGAATCCTATTTTGTTCTCATTTTCTATCAGTTTCTTCTTCTGTCAGTTATGGGACCTTCTCTTCATAATCTTGTCCTTGGTTATATATGTGCTTAGTATCGACGGATGCCATATTATCTAAAGTCAGCAAAGGTCCCTTGTCCGTTAGTTCAGTCCATTATCAGTAACGTTTTATGGATTCCCCTACCCCCTTCTCTATCTCTCTCTACTCCCCCCCTCTCTCTCTCTCTCTGATGTTCTGAAGTGCTACTGCTATACACAAGTAAACGACCTTCAGAGGGAAATCAATAAAGGGTCTATTATATGCACTAAGCCACAGTAGCCCCTCGTTATTGTATGACCTATTGACTTCCTTGTATCAAGATAATGTCCGTCCTTGAAACTTGTACCTGGAAACATGGAAACATAATGAGACAATTGAAGATCAAATAAACAGCAGTTACTAGATACATCAGCTGATAGTTTACGCCGTAACCATGGTAATATTTATTCTCCAAATGACCATCTTGAAATCGTGGCTTCTATCGATTTAAAACAAAGTTAGCTTTCGACAAATGACAACTAGCACCACGCCAGCTTATCTTTGTCTTTATCTTAAGCTATTGTTCTAGCTATTGTGTTATGTTCTGTTGTTTTTCAATGGAATATTTCAGATGGGATTGTTAATAAGGAATTGTTTAATATAACTGAATGATTAATTGTTTTTGTTCTGTTATTGTTCTAGCTATCACATCTTTGATTTCCAAAAATATGAAGATAAAGTTCTGTTTGTTTCAATGGAATAGGATTGTTAATAAAGAATTGTGGAATAGAACTGAATTATTGTTTGTTTTTGTTTTCGCATTCTTCGCTCATAGGATAATACATTATACTAATACTATTGTAAAATTTAACAGCTACAGAGAATGTGTTTGGTTCTCTTTCTTGAACTGTTTATCACAGAAGAGGATGCTTCTATTATAGCGTACAGTGTGTCTGATAAGAATTGATTTAATTCTATCATACGCAGGATTCAAGATGTTTTTTCACCTACCAATGAATGTTATCTAATTGTTTTATTTGTTAACCGCCAAAATTATGGAGCAATCTTCTAAATTACAGTAAACAAAGTACCAAATTAAGCGTCTTTACATAAGTACATTTTGAATGTAGTCTATATGTCATTTACCCAAGATGGGTTTTAGGGTGGGTGGACTTTCTTTTTTGTGTGGGAGGAGGTCATTTTATATCTAATTTGTTTTCATAAACATTGAATTATATGTAATGCGCATATTTATATAGCTGATTTCTTTCAAATGTATGCAGTACATGTATTTATCGAAACAAATTGAATGAACACTTTCTGTCTGAGAGGACACGGAAATGTATTTCTTATGTATGACCATGAGATAGTTCGAAATGTAAATACCCATATTATGCCTAAACATAACTGTATAACTTGTATATTTGTTATCTGTACTATCTCGAAATATATGTATATATACCTATGTATGAATTGTTTATTTCAGTCAACAATCTAAATTGTGAAGCCAAAGATCATCTCTCCAAATTAGGTTAATGTTGCACAGTAAAAATAAAAATATCATAATCATCATCATCATCATCATCATCATCATCATAATCATCATCATCATAATCATCATCATCATCATCATTCATCATTCATCATCATCATCATCATCATCATCGTCATCATCATCATCATCATCATGAGCATCGTGATAATCATGATAATCATGATCATCATGATCATCATGATCACAATCATCATGATAAGCATGATCGTCATGATTGTCATGATCGTCATGATCATCATCGTCATCATCATCATCATCGTCATCATCATTATATTTATCACTATTAATACATATGTTCTAGGTGTTCATTGAATTCAGACAAAAACCTTTTTACACTAATATTTGTATAATGTGAACTCCCGTCTTGTCTGGTCTACGTGTCCTGTAATAACATTGGCAACAGAATATCTCAACATCCTTATCTGTGTTTCCTTTAATAAATAAAAACAGCCTATGGCATTAATTAACTTATTTCTCAACTATGACTATGTGTAGAATAACCAGTTCTAGTTTAAATAGTAACACCACCTTTAAGACAACACTCAGGTCTAACCATTCCGTGTATAACTAATATTTTTGTTGGTCAGTCATCTAAAGTTATAATACACAAAATGTGTTTCTATATTTTATTTAAATCAATTAATGCATTACTTCAGATAGAGAAGATGTTACCGATTATGGCCACTGATTATAAGGTGGGGCCACTAACAGACCAATTTAGACCAAACTATCTTCCACTCATCAAAACGAACATCGTTGTCGACGGCTGAGATATCTCAAGTAACAACTATCAAGAGAGTTGTATGTCAAGTAGATAGCCAACACAGAGTTAAGTATATATGAAGGATGCCATCATTGTCTGTGTTTATGAAGAAAGACAATCGTTTAAAGAAATACAGTCCTTCGTCTTTCGTATATCAATATCTTCACTTTATCTTCATCGATGTTCATTTTGGTAATACTAATAACAGTAGAACTTCAAGATAACAGAAGACGATTAGAGAAAACACTCCCGTTTCTTAGATATTTTATCCTGTCTTCTGAGGCCAATATTATTGGTCAACCTAGATTTCTTACTTGTTCTGGGGGGACTGGATGGACTTGGGTGGAATTAAAAACTATCTGGATGTGCATTGTATTATTTGATGATGCTGATTTGGAAGATGACCGCCATAGAACCTCATTAAATTGTCTCTCTATTGATTTGTAGATAATAGCATCGACATGCTGTAGACGGACAAGTGTGACATCGATGGCAATTTGAGCTATTATGGAATGGCTTCTTATATGCATGGGGTATCGCCATTTAACCCTCTATAATTATATATTCTCTCACACTCTGCCTCCCCCCTCTCTCTCTCTCTCGCTCTCTCTCTCTCGCTCTCTCTCTCTCTCTCTCTCTCTATATATATATATATATATATATATATATATATATATATTTTATATATATATATATATATAATATATATATATATATATATATATATATATATATATTATGGAGAGAGAGAGATGTAGAGGCAATGCTATTTTAACCCTACATTTATTAGTTTCTTTCAATATCTGCCTACATACGTGACAAATATGTCATGCCCACAGGGAAGCGGAATTATAGAAACATTTATCGTTTAATGTTAAACAAATACTTGTATCAAATTACTATATTGACACCAGCTTAAAGTCAGCATCAAGTTATTGCTCTTGAGAAGAAACCTATGCATAACAATATTTCAACGCCACAGATATGAGTTCTTCAAGAAACAACAATCCATAGTTGAAGGTCACAAGAAAAGGAAATATGAAAGATTTCCACAGATATTCACCTATTTTCGTATAATGACCATAGATTTATAGTTTATTTTGAATGGATTCATGGATGACATATTTAATTACCCCCCCCCCCATGGAGCACTGGTACCGAAAATTAAACTGAATAGAAATTTAACAACTGGTGTATGAGGATTAGCTGTTAGATTTCGATAAATCATAGTATTTACTCAGGGTTTAGATAATATTTTGTTCTAGTCTAGCAATAATCCATTTTAAATTTAGCTTAGTAACTTCGCTATTTCCATATATAGTTAGTGTACACGACACAGCATTATCGTGTGCTAAACTGAAACTGTTTGCTTATACGGATTTGTATGCCGATGTATGTGTGTGTCTGTCTTTTTATAATCTTCTCACTCGTTAAATATTTATTCTTTCCTGACGGAGAAACTAAAAATACACATAATGAAATGACCGAAGGAAACCTCCTTCGAAGTCTTCTTTAAACCTAAGTATTGATGGTCGATAGATAAAAAATATTTTACCAGACCATAGATCAGACGGAAGAATTTTGTCGAAAAAAGAGAACTGATTTTAAATAGGACACCTGGTTGTCTCCTGTCAATATGTTTGTTGTTCCCGAGGCTTTGAAATATAAAAAAGAGGAATTATGCCGATGAAAGAGGACTGCTTGTAAATAGCACACCTGGTTGCTGAGCGTCTCCTGTCGATAAATTTGTTGTTTCCGAGGCTGTGAAATATAAAACTCCAGTTGTTGGGTTTGACATGGAATAAAATAACTGTTTGTTTATATTAAATTATAAATGGGTTGAGAAATGCTGATCATTTGTCTGTTCTGTAGATGTTTGATTGGTGGAAGTTGTCTACAAAATATTCCCTCTCCTCTATGAAGTCGCCAATTATTTGTTTATGTAATTTTTAGTGTTATGGCTTATGATCTTGTTTCGGTTTGATAATAACCTTGAAAGTCCTGACCGGTGACCTATAGCTGTCATTCTGTCTAATGAATGTACATGTCTTGACGTCATAATATCAGCTTAAAGTTCTATATGTGAATATACATGATTATGCGGTGTAGGGGATTTTCTGAACGTTGTCTATTAATATTCGAAGCCTATGATTAGTCATTTAGATAATAATTCAGTATATTTTGATATATGTGTAGTATTATCCAGCAGAATATATTTCTCAATACGAACTGGAATTATTATTTATTATACTAATGACCTCCCTATTCTTGGTGTTAATTATATTATTTTGAATAGCATAATATATACACCCATGTTGCTGGTGTTTTTTTAATTATTTTTGGTGGCATTATATACACAACCATATTTCTAGGTTTAATTTGTACACATTTCGTAAAACAGTAAAGATCGGACGAATAATAGAAATGTGGAATAATTTAGGTAAAACTTGTACACGTGACTTAATTAGTAAAATGATTGTGTTTAAATTTGTTTTTCATTACTAGAATTGCTATTCTAGTAATTGCTATTTGGGAGTATCAACCAAAAGCATTTCTACTGACACCAACTTTGATTACTGGGCTGAAATATTTTAATGATGTTAGTTGTCAATATCTTTAATTCATTATCCGTGATCACTTTAACACTAATTTCAACCTGTTGTCTGGAGTTGTTGATGGTAATATGAATTGGCTAATGGCTGTAGAGATGCATATAATATCAAATAATTGAGCATTTTAATGCTACTTTGCTAATATATTTGACTGGGGTAATCAGAAGATTTGATCCTACATCCCAAATTATGTCTTAGCTTTCTTTTGTTTCTTTGACAAAGAATCATTATTAGACAAATAGCCAGTAGAGTGTGTGTACTTTAAAGTCATTTTAGAATTGGTAATTTAACTACCTTATTATTCGACATCTTAAAATTGTCTAGCATTCTGAAAATAGGACCAAAATCTATATATCAGTATAGGATGCATCACATCACACAGAACTGTATATAAGTGCAGGTATTTATATTTTGTAATTGTTTATATTTAATCGATCACCTTAACAAAATGGTTCCAGTTTATGAAGTACTTGATTTAGAGTTTAAGTTTATAAGGTATTTGACTATTCACCGAAAGACACTTTATACATACAACTGTGATGACTGTCTTTCTGACTCTTTATGCATAAGATACTTGGATATCCGTCCCTTTAGGTACGACGAAGGCATGGTTACTTTAATTATTCCCGTGACATGGGTAAATAAATTGTAACAGACATGAATATTACTTTCCTCGAACATTACTTTTGAGGTAATCTTTCCTGACAGATACTATTTGCCCTCAAGTATAAGATAATAACTGTGCTAATTTTCAAATAGCTTGTCGTTCATAGTAAATAAAAATTAACCAAATGTCTAAACTTGTTCGTATTCAACATAACGTTATAATATTGCTACAGTAGATCTTTACTTTATTTTATTAAACGTCTTGGCATAATTTTAAGGAAACTTAATCATGTAAATCTGATATTTGGATTTGTTTTTATTCTGCCATTTCAGTACACACAATCAGTTGAATGGTTCACGCTACCTTCAAAGTGAATCATATTTTTGGAGAATAAGAACATCTTCGAATTAATCCCGATTCTAATCCCTGGCAGCTAAGTCCTGTGGTCAATTTACCTCTTCATTAAGAGGAATGCCCAGTTCTGTTATATTAAGCAGAATGTCACGCGTGTACGAAATAGCAATATTTTAGATAATATGCTTTCTCATTATAGAACACTCAGTTATGGTCAACGTTATGTCAACATATATCAAGGATACTGTAAGACTGAAGGAGATAATCATGGCCAGAATATGGATAGCATTCTTTTAGGACCAGTAGGTATATGTTGTTAATATACTTCACCACGATTAATTGCTTAATATATCTGGATTTCAAGTCTTGATACAAATGAGAGTAGAGACATACAGAAAGCTATAAGTTAAGACAAATGAAAATGGGTAGACAAACTGGCCACTGATCATGAAATAGAAGTTAGGAATGGAAGGATAAAATAAATCTAGATCATCAGAATGGTTCTGGGTAATGACAAATCTAATATATCGAGTGGTATAAAACATAAAGTTCGAACTGTATTTACTGAAGGAACAGCTATGTGCTTAAGATGGATATGATACCCTGAAGAAAATCCTGAATGAGACCTTGCTCAATGAATCACCAAAATATATACTAATAAATTATTAAAATGGGTATCAATTAGGCAAAGAAGATATTACGGCAGGATGTAATGTCCACAGTGACAAGGCTTCGAAGATTATTTAAATCAAATTGGGGACAAGAAACGTACCAAAAATATGGAAACAGGAACTGATTGTCAAATTAGCAAAGAAAGGCAATCTTACAGAATGTGGAAACTGGACAGTAATTACCTTAGCGTCCGTTACAGGAAGGAGTTCGCAAGACTGATAATATATAGAATAACAAAATGGAATTGACAACATCTTGGGAGATAAACGAGGACGAGCAGGACGAAGCACAGTTGACCAGATATTCATTTTTCCAAATATAATAAACAGGGCGTGGAATTGCAGCCAACATTAAACGTTATTTTCATAGACTTCAAATAGGCCTGACGAACATAATAAGGGAAAAGGCAATATGGAAAACCCTCGGGGCGCCTTATGTCTGTTGGTAAAATTCCCCATATTTTCATTATTTAAGAGGCAACTTAGTTTTCCGTTTATCATATAACTAAATAAAGAAATGTTTTGCCATTTTCAGGTGCAAGTTGGTTTGATCCATGTCAAGCCTAACACATCAATTAGCCCCCAGAAAGGTGCGGCTCTTTTGAAGAAATAAATTTCCAAAGGTCGACGCACAAAAAAACACACACACACAGTAACACAAACAAACATACAGAGATATATTTCTGCGGACGCGTAGAGAATAATATTGATATAATGCACATCTCACTATTCTATCCATTACAATCCTTTATCAGCTAAGCGACAACATTGTACCTGTGTATCTCCCAACATTGACCAATCAACGTTCAGTTATTTTGACGCTAATCTTCATAATGTTTCACCATAGACAATATTACACTAATATTATTATAAAGTATATTACTATACTCAAAGCCAATATTTCAGATGCCATAATATAACTATTTCTCCAGACAATATATCACCAGATCATCAGATTTTATTAAAGGGTCGTTGTCTTTCTGTGGCTTGTTTAGAGAACAAGGTCATTGCTGAAGTCAACTGATATATGATAAGATTTTTAGATGTATTTCCTCTACCTCCCTTTCTTTGGAAATACGTCTTAGATGTTATTAAATCTAAAATTAAACAAAACGCTCTCTATGCTACTCAATCAGGCCTTTTTCATAATTTTAATGTGGTGAGAACACCCGCAATATTATGAGGCTATCATGTTTACTAACAACTTATATATTTAGACATGGCACCTAAATATATGTGTGAACCGGTGTTACTTAGAAAGCCATCGCAAATACTCAGGTCATTCAAGCAGATACTATTGCAGGTAGCCGTGTCTTGACTAAAGTTATATAAAATGATTGTGCTTTAGGTATTGCAGGCCACACTTCGTGCAATACGTGGCCAGTGGATATTAGAAATGAGTTGTTTTTTAAAAGTAATAAATTTGATTTGAAAATACACGTGTTTAATGCTACTTTTATAGATAAATATTGATTAACGTTCAAACACTTTATTAGGTTCTGACATATATATTATTTAGAGTGTCATCATACAGCGCCGTTGAATAGCTCATGCTAGTAACAGCGCTTTATTAAATATATACATTACTAATATTATTATTATTTCTCCAGACCACACGAGGTAAACAAATTTTAAAGGTCAGTTACCGTAAAGGACATCTTTATAAACGTTTGGTTAGTATAAAATATATAAACTATACTTTTTTTGCTTTCTCTCTCTCAAGTCGACTACGGCATTAGATTTGGCTATCAATATCCTGATATGTACTGATATGTGATTAGAATTACGTTTTCAATTATGACAAATATTCTAAGGTGTGTATATATATATATATATACTTCAGTTAATGTACACATTAACATACATATAATTAAACAGGCTTGAATGGGTACATGATACCAGATAGATCGCATGATGTATATTGTATACAAATGTACAGATGCAGAACTTTGTATTATATTTGTGTAAAATACTAATTGTGTACTTAATCAGAGTTGTAAAAATCAAATATATACTTAATCAAACTAGCTGGAGCACATAGAGAAAATGATAATCGAGGCATTAATAAGGAGATCACCTGAGATAAATAAAATAATAGCATATAATACACATCTAGATCCGACCTTATATATAATACCACACAAAGTCATCAAATGGTCAATTAGTGTACTACATTTCAGACTGTATATCAGCTACCATTTCAAGCTCCATTGGTAGACTGTTGTTTTACTCGTACATTAATACGTTATCCCGACTTATCACTCTCTTAAGACTCGTCATCGAGAGTTAGCTTCTGACGTACCATTATGTTTTAGATCAATAACAAACTTCCTTAGCCACCAATAATAACATCATTTATTGATCAGTTATCGTGATTTCCACTTGTTCATTGGCATCGAGTCAGCTCCAGCGACATACTTCCTTTGCTTGATAGTAGGGTCTCTTGAGATGTGAGCAAATGTTGTTATCGTGAATTTCAAAGAGAGACAGAGAGGTTGGTAGAGATATAAATGATCTCTCTCTCTCATTTTCTCTCTGACTCGCCCCTCTTTCGCTTTGTGTGTGTGTGTGGTATATATTGTGATGTTTGTAGATTGTCATCAAGTATATTGTTAATAAATCACAGATACAATCTTGACCATCTGGTTTATTCTCTAAACTGTTTCCGGTCCGTTACAATTCTAAATACCAACATTAAGCCCTCGATATAATTAATTGTGGACTGTTATGGTTTGACAACATTACACACACACACACACACACACACACACACACACACACACACACACACACACACACACACACACACACACACACACACACACACATATATATATATATATATATATATATATGTGTGTGTGTGTGTGTATTGGTGTGTGTGTGTTTTGTGTGTGTGTATGTATATGTGTGTGAGTTTGTCGGTGTGTATTTGGAATGTGTCAAAGGGGAATGATCCAGGCGTTTTTATCCTTTCTGCGACAATCGATTATCCGCGTGTTTTATTCTGATGTAGTATCTGGATACAGGTCCCTGTATCCTCTAATAAAATATGTTTGTAAATCGCCTGTTTACTTGATAACTCCAAATATATAACATATCTTTCGAAAACAATCGACTTGCTAATGATCGTGCAGGTATTTGAATCAATTATCTATTGTTCAATAATAATAAATAACTTTAATAACAAATCATTTATTAGTTTCGCATAAATTAATTTGCTCTTTTCCTTCACATATATATTTTTTTAAAGTGGTTTCATAAAGAAAAACTACTGTTACTACTATTTTTGCTACTATTACTAATGCTAAAGCGACTACTTACATAACTACTAATACTAATAATCGAACTAATAGAAGTTGTAGTAGTAGCAGAAGTGGTAGAAGTAATGGCAGCAGAAATGATATCAATAGTACTAGTACTACTGCTTCTCATACTACAACAACAACAACAACTACTACTACTACTACTACTACTAATAATAATAATAATAATAACATATATATCTATTAAATTACCCTTTTTACCAGGTAATTTTCAAAGATATTCAATTAGGAAGATTCAATATGCTTAATTCAAAACCATTTTAACCAAAATAGTTTTAAAAATGGATTGTATATTTTCAAAGTATTGTGTTCTTCCAGGAGTTTCACTAGACAGATCTTTTTCATAACCTTAAATATCCTCATTTCATTTTTTGATAATCCCTCACGAAAATCTGTGTATTTATGTCGATATTCCGTGAGCCGTTAGACTAATCACAGACTATTATGTTTGGCTTAAAGCTAAACATATATGGTCACATTTCGATTAAATCTGCAGCCATTTGAAAATTCATCAAATGACTAAGCTAAATCATGGCGTGACTCTGCTGAAATAGCATTGACCTTCTTAATTATTTGACAATTTTGGTTCACCTAGTATTGCTGAATATGTTATTACTGTTATTACACTTTTTATTAGATACATATTACTGGTTATGGGTTATTCAAATAGGTTGTATGTCTCCTGATGCCGCAAATCCAAATCTACGATTCCCTTCTTTTGATCATAACGTAAGTCATATGTTGACTCATATTTTGGTTTCATTTCCCAGATTTGTTCTTCTGCCAATTAAATGACATTGTCTTCATTATGCCGTCCTTGGTTATATCTGTATTTATCATCGACGTATGGCAGATTATCTAAAGCCAGCGTGGATCCTTTTCCATTCCTCTCCTCGTTAATGGCTGACATGTCAGACCATTATCAGTAATATTGAGAGCGAAATCAATACAAGGTATGTTATATGCATTTAACCATAGACACAATTAGTAGCCGCTCGTTACTGTATGACACATTGACTTACCCATATCACTCTTCATCTAACAGCATAATGTCCTTCCTTCAGACGTGGATCCAGCATCATGTAAACAGAATGAGACAACTGAAGATTAACTACAAATATTCAGCAGTTACTAGGTAAATCAGATGATTGTTTACGTTGTAACCATGGCAATATATATTCTGCAAATGATCATCTTAAAATTGTAGCTTCTATCTATTTAACATAACATTGGCGTTACGAAAATAACAACTACCTTTATGGCCATCTTGTTCGCTATCTGTATTTGCTATCAATCTTATGTCTGATCGCCAAATGTATGAAGATGATGGCTTGTGAAAGATGTTTGTCGATAGTTTTTGATTTGAAGATTTTAGATAGTATTGTTAATGAAGAACTGCTGACTCCATCGTAAGTTGATTTGATATCATAATAATCTGATGTAATAGAGATTTAATCTATTGGAAATTTCATAATGAGAATGTCTGTCGGATGAATCAGTTTATCCTGGACAGAGCTAACTACCTACCTCCTTCTGACGGAATGATTCAGATATTGTTTGTGTGGTTTGAGGAGGAACAATTGTGTCATCATCATCATCTCTCTCTCTCTCTCTCTCTCTCTCTCTCTCTCTCTATATATATATATATATATATATATATATATATATATATATATTATATATATATATCCGCTCTGACAAAGTAATCCAGATACTGTGAATGTTCACATGAGGGGAAATGGTTTCATTTTGTGATGGCTAGATCAGATTTTAAACCGTGAATGATTTGAGCTATGGATCAGAACAATGTGTAATATGCACATCGACAGCTATTCTAGTTCCTTGTCTCCTGTTATAATACCATTGTGCAGTTCAACAGATATAGATACTGTCTTTTGCTTTCTTTCTCGGTTTGGTATATTGAACTGAACGGGGATTGTATATTACAGAATGCTATATTATAACATCTCGTATATTTTAAAGACGTTATCCAGTGTTCTCTATTTTAGTCCAAATTCTACATTTTGAAGCCAACAGTCATCGCTTCAAGCTGAATTAATGTTTTTATATAATAATAATACAAATAATAACAGTAATGCTAAATATACGAATAATAATAATAATAATACTGGAAGATAAAAGGGTTCACTAACTCGGCTCTTATTATGAGAATGGATCCAGCAATTCAAGAATAAAAAGAAGTTTAGAATATCACAAATAATATCAGTAATGATAAATACAAAACAACGAGGATTGAAAAAGGCAAATGTTGAATTCTATTTACTGAAGGATCAATCAGGTGTTCAATTAGAAAAATCTGGATTAAGCATTTTCCTACTGAACCAGTGATAGGTATTATAAACATTCACAAATTGTCATTTGGAAATATACTGCACGTATACCCACTTTATATTTGTTTGTATAACTAATTCCAGAATAATGAAACACCATTGTTTCCCCCCTAGCTATGTATATTTGGTGTAAATTATGTATTGACGTGTTGCACATTATAAGTCTATTTTTCTTCTTCCTACTTTTCGTCTTCTTCATATTATTGTTCATTACTTTATGTTAATGTACTATGTATTAATATATACGATGAATAGTTGCTACTATCACATATCCTTTGTATACAATAGCCTGTTTGTCAAGCAAGGCTATTGGTTCGTGATGGTATTATTTATCATTAAATACGGTGACATATGGCATATCACTTAATCAACTCAGAACAGAAGCTAAATTTAATTTAATGTGTATGAAGATGATGGTGATGAGGCATGATAAATGGCTCACCATTTCATTATATTAGTAAAAGCGGTTGTCATTGTTATGAGGTTGTCCAGTTTTTAAATTTGATTGACTTTATGCACAATTCAATTTCATATTTCCATCTTAATTGTAGAGGCCTATCATCAAACTTGGAGTCCTTCCCAAATTTGCTTTGTGAATTCCAAAAATGTTAACTCATTCAGACTGCAAGACGTAATGAATATAATAAATAGCGAGCGTAAACACGTTGTTATTATCAGGCATATGGATGTTGATTTATTGAAATTTCGATCTCATCCTAAAACAGGCGAATATCTTCGCTTGGTTTCTTACCAGTAATTACAAAGCCCAAGAAGGTGACACCATCACCAGCCACTTTTAGTTATCACAATTACACCAATACTATGTCTATTCCTACTGATCCTGGTGTTATCGTTACTGATGTGGATTGTCACTTTGGCATTTTCTATGCACAAAAATGTAAATTAACTTATACTCAGAAATATGATCACAGACATATCAGATATTATTCTGCCAAAAATATAAATAAATTTTAAATTTACCCAGAGCAACCGGATATTAATAATATTATAAACATTGACTGCCCAGAAATTTCGTATGATGAGTTCATGAAAGTTTACTGAATTGCAGTTGAAAGTAATAAAAAAAAATACGTTCAGCTAAAATACACAAAAAAATGCATAAAGAAAGATCCCTGGATTACCTTGGGATTCTCACATCATTTAGGCACAACGCCAAACCTTTTTTCAAATAAATTTTAAAAAATCCAACAGAACATAACATTAGCGTATTTAAAATGCATAATAAAGTGTTTAATAAACTGAAACGTAACACGAATATTCAATTCTTCAAATCAATGTTGGATGAAAATAAACACGATATGAAGAAAAAAACCTTGGTCCATATGCAAACAAGCTATTGGAAAACAAAATGACAAAACAAGTTTGCCTCTTTCGTTTTCAATTAATGACCAAACTGTAACCAATAAATTGGAGGCAGCCGACAGTTTAATGATTTCCAACATAGTCGAAATAACCGGACAAATTGTCCCCACAACTAAACGTAATTTACAAGATTATATGCCTAACCCCGTTCTGCATAGTATGTTTTTAGAACCAGTTATTCCATCTACTTTTATTGAAACCACTCGAAAATGTAAATCTAAATCTAGTTTTGGCCATGACGGAATATCGAATAAGATACTGAAACATGTTATTAATATTATTACCGTGCATATCGCTCACATTATAAATTAGATTTATCTCTACGGGCTTAGTTCCAGGCAAATTGAAATTAGCTAAAGTTATGCCCATTTTCAAGTCGACAGACTCAAGCCAGATAAAACAACTATCGCCATATTAGCTTATTTCCGGTTTTGTCCAAGCTGTTAGAAAAAATAATGTATGACAAATAGATATCGTTTCTGAATATAAATAATATCCAATATAAGCACCAATATAGATTTCATTCACGACACTCGATTATAGACCCAAGTATGCATTTGCTTCATCACAGTGTCGAAACTAGTAACAAAACAAATCCTGAATATACCCTGGCTACTTTGTTTGATCTCTCCGAAGTTTTCAATGTGATAAGTCACAAAATTCTTATTCGGAAATTAAATAATTATGTTATTCCGGCACAGCAAATAAATGGTTTGAAAATTATTTCTCCGCTAGAACCCAATCTGTTGAACTTAGCAATTCTACGTCATGCTTGAGATAAATGAAGTATGGCGTGTCACAATGGTCCATCTTGGGTCCATTACTTTATCTTGTTTATATCAATGATATTGGTAAATAAAGTAAGTTTTATATATTATCTTTTGCCTACGATACAACGTTATATTTGCCCTATTATGATTTAAATAAACTCTACATCAACGCCAATAAAGCAATTAATGATTTATATGAATGGTTCTGTGACAATAAACTTGCATTGAACACCAGAATAACTAAAGCATTGCTATAAATTCGAAAACAGCGAGATGTAACTTGGCATAATTCAATGTACATATGGCTGGCAGAACACTGGAAATAATTAGCGTAAACTGTACTGGTCAGGGAACTAAATTTCTTGGCATCTATATTGATGAAACATTAATATGGAAAAAACATTAATCCCGTGTAAATAGCAAAATATCACGAGCCATTTTTTCAATAAATAAAGTAAAATACTTTTTTTTACCATATGACAGTCTAAGAACATTTAATTTGGCACTAATCCATCCGCATGTGTTCTACGGGATACTAATCTGGGGAAATACTAGCATTGCTAATATGAACAAGAAAGTTAAACTCCAAAAACGTGCATTTCGCACCATCAACAAATCTGGATTCAACAGCCACACAGACCCGGTATTCAAATGATCAGGTATTTTGAAACTGAAGGATTTATATGAATACAAAACCATCTGGTTTATGTTCGATTATATTAATCAAAATATCCACACAAATAGACAAACCAATTTACTTCATGTTACACGTTGCAAGTCCAAGTTTGCTAGGAAACTCCCATTATATACATTTCCACATATATGGAACAAGTGGTCTAGTATGATTCCGAATAATTCATCTCGAGCACAGACCAAGCACCAATTGAAAACATGTTCCTTGGGAGCTTGTCATGATTATTGTAATGACTGTGACTCAAAGGAAGTCCTATATTAGCTATATTTAATGGATGTCTATTGTATCATGCTGCGTTGGTATCCTAATCTCAGAGTGTTATGTTATCGGGTTATTAAATAGTTGTGCTGGTTTGATTTTAACGGATGCATGCCATCTATGATTCTCTGATGTCTTCGCTATGACTTACGATAACACGGATCCATTAATATTTTCAATTGTAGGGGCCAATAGAAAGACAACACTTTGGTATACTGGTTCCACAATTTCCACATTGTATGTACGTTATATTAATATATTTAAATTTTTAAATTTCATTATTATTGTCTTGATTGGAAATTGTGAATAAAATTACTACTACTCTACAATTAATTATGAAAATGGAGAGGATTAAGACAAAGATAACATTACAGCAGAATTGGTTAAAACGGATGTAATGACAATAATAACTTGGCTTCAAAGCTTATTTAAATAAATATGGGGACAATAAAAGTATCACAAATACGGAAACAGGAGCTGAGAGTTAAATTGTCAAAGAAAGTTTACTTAACTAAGAGTGGAAACTGGACATAAACTACTTGCATCCCCAGTAAAGCGTTCGGGCAAGTGATAGCAGAGAGAACAAAAGATGGAATTTACAACAAGTTGATAGATAAAGAAGCAAGACTCAGAAGAGGACGAAATACGTTGAGCAGATATTCATTCTTCAAAACATAATAGAACTGGGATTGCAATATCA
The DNA here is from genome assembly GCA_025642065.1 of Paralvinella palmiformis. Taxonomy (NCBI): domain Eukaryota; kingdom Metazoa; phylum Annelida; class Polychaeta; order Terebellida; family Alvinellidae; genus Paralvinella; species Paralvinella palmiformis. The sequence goes on along the minus strand of JAODUP010001271.1, from coordinate 46,551 downwards.
GCCAACATTATACATTGCTTTCATGGACTTAGAAATGGCACCTGACTCTATGCACCAAAAGAGGATTAGCGATGACATGACCTTCTAAGGAATATATCGTAAGATAATACGAATGGATCAAATATTATAAGAGGACTGCGAATGTGCAATGGAAGATGAAGCTGCCAGTCAGAAAGGTTCCACGTAACAACTAGAGTTAAACAAGGATATATACTGTATTATTATTATTTTCTCAAAATTAGCAGTTGACTTAATAATGTAGAAAACAACACAAGAATAAGACGGAGATTCACATCAAAGTCGAAGAGTTATACTGCAGATTAAATCGCGCTTGCCCCATTATACTAACATGTAGTTGGCTCAATTTGATGAGGCCTTATATAAAGGAATTTTAAAATCCCATACATAATATCGTCATTTAGTTGATATATTTATGGTATGGCCCGACGGTGAAGGGCCATTTTATGGATTCTTAGATATATTGAATACATACGAGCCACCAATTAGATTTAACGCTACAGTAAATAAGTATAACATTTATTTCTTCGATACACCTATATTTAAATATCCAGAAATTACATATGAACTACTAACAAAGGTCTTCCTTAAACTAACAGAGACGCATCAACTCAAACATACGGATTTCTTTTACCCCAAACGTACATTTCAGTGAATGCTAAAGTCTGAAATCTCACACTTTTACCGAATGTGTTAAAAATTACAGATTTTGATGACGCGTGGCATATTCTGCCTCGTTTATTATGCAGAGGAAATATTCTAAAAGATGATCCAGGTAATCCAACAAAGAGCGTGTTATAATTAAATGTCCCAAAGATGTAATTAATTATGAAACAATGCTTTCTGCTTTATTAACGTATCGTCTAAACCTTTCCGAACCATTATTATGATTTAATTTCGACTGACCAGATGCCTACTACAGAATCATTCACCTAAGTCAAGGTAAATAAATTAAATCGGGAAACAATTTGGAAAGATTCACGAGGTAAATTAAAAACGAAGAGATATTAATAAGAATAATATATCAGGGTATTATAAAATCAACCAAAACTGATTAAATAGGCGCTTTTGTGCTATGATCTTTAAAAATACTAATATATCATCAAGAATATTTTTTTAAGACAGTAACTAAATCTCCAACAAAAAAAGGCAGAAATAGTATGAATATATAACTTTCTCAGCAAGAAAAGTCGCCACTCTGGATTCAGTCCCCTGAAGAAACGTCCAGAGTTTGAATTAACGGTTCGAGATTCTCTGTGCCTGTGCCTTATTATACACAGCTAAAACACACACACACACACACACAATCACACGTAATTGTAATTCATATCTTGTTTTGAGATGTTTGCCTTCTTTACATACTATATTGTCAAACTTAAATATGATGTACTTAAAACATTAAAATGTCGGTCTATTGATAATATTTATTTGATAAACACTACCACTACCACAACCACAACCACTACCACTACCACCACTACTACTACCACTACTACTCCCACTACTATTACTACCACTAGTACTACTACTACTACTACTACTAATAATAATAATATTAATATTAATAATAGATCAATTGAATACACCTTTTATCAGGTACTATTAAAATGCTACACTTTAAATCTTTAATATGATGGACTTAAAGCATTAAAATATCGGTCTATTGACAATATTTAACTGATAAACCAATTTTAACCAAGGTGGGTTTAAGAACTGATTTCATAATTTCAAGATATACTGCACCTCTAATATCTCATCGTCACACACTCAACTTGATTGTTACTAAAATAAAATAACTTTGACGCTACGATACATTAATTCAGGTAAAAAGTATTTGTCGTATACTTTCCACTAATATTATACAAATTTAGGTCAATCAGAGAGCGCTGTGTTTGGGGGGGGGCTCCTGAAAGCGTGTAAGTTAATTAATGATATGACTGTACTGGAATGGTATTGCTCATTCCAATTCTGTAACATTTTTGGGTCTCCATTATTGTTATATACATCACAGATGCAGTATTACTGTTATACGATGTTGTTATCATTATATAAATATTATATGTTAATGGCTTTGTCCAAATGTGTTTACCGATAACATAAATCCGTATCTATCATTTCTCTCGTTTTCGCACTATTGGAGAGGCATTTGGTGCGAACAAAGAACAAATACAAAACCTCGTCAAGCGTAAGGCTGGGGTATTGGAGGAATATAGTGGAAACGCACCAAGTCACAGCCGATGTATCCGCCGTAAGACTGACAATGACAAAATCAACGAACTGATATGGAGATGGTTTCAGGATGCCACTACAAGACGTGTGCAAGTCAGTGGGCCATTGATTCAGCGTCAAGCCCTCAAATTTGCAAAACATTGTGTTTGGGTCTGTGAATGGTGAGAGTGGTGATGTAGATAAGATTGTTGTGAGTGACTGGAAGTCAAAGCTGTGCACGATATGTGATGAATACGTGCCACGTGACATCTTCAATATGGATGAAACGGGACTGATTTATCGTGCATCACCCAAAAAAAACTTTTTTGATGTAATTAGATATTTGTGCATGTATATTTTAACAATTAGATATACACACATGAATATAAATAAATAGCATATCTATATAAACTATGTGTTGTTTAGTCACTGGAAGTTCCACCTCTTAATAAGTGCCTGGAGTTCAACCTGTCTGGAGGCGCCACCTGTCTATAAACGCCACTTTCAGTGAGTCCCCACAAGTATATATATATAGTACCTACTTGGAATACATACTCCGAGTAGTTTATATTCCAAGTAGGATTGTCATGGAAGAAATATTTCTGAATTAAAAAATTAAATGGTAAATTAATTTAATTTGATTTTGCCTGTTCTAAACATTGAACGGGGGTAAATGCCTAAATAACAATATCTCTATATAGATTACAGGCATACTATGTGTTGGTGTCACCGTGTTGTGGGTGGAGCCCAAGGTATCCAGACCAGTTTAATTGGTTAAATGTACATGTGCAGTGCCAGAGTTAGGGTTCATATCTGATATATATATATATATATATATATATATATATATATATATATATATATATATATATATATATATATTAAGGAACAAAGTTCTGGATCAATTTGGTTCCAGTATATTGGTAACAGCACATGTAAGTGTTAACATGGTAAAATTAGCGCAAGCCTAACCACAAGGCGCTTTTAGCTAAAGAGGTATTATATCACGTGGTGGATCATAGTCTTGGGTGCATCCCCATGTAAGAGTATATTTTCTAATCATCAAAGGGGTGTTTATATTCCACTGTCCAGTAGGAGCCTATGTTTACAAAATTTCTCAAATGGTTATTAAACTGTTAGGTCTGGGGACAGGCTATAGTAGTCCAAAGCTCTGGATCATTATGGTTCCAGTATATTGGTAACACCACATGTAAGTGTTAACATTGTAAAAATGATATATTAATTTTTGGATTTAAATTTTTTGTAGGAAACTTGAAATTCAAAATTTCTTAATTCCAATTCAAAATTTCTCAATTCCAATTCAAAATTTCTCAATTCCAATTCCAATTCATTTTTTTTAAATAATCAATTCCAATTCGATTCAATTCCAATTCCGAAATTGAATTGACCCCATGTCTGATATATATATATATATATATATATATATATATATATATATATATATATATATATATATATATATATATATATATATATCCAAACCGGGAGATATTATTATTGATACATTACACATCATATAATACAATACTAACCATTATAATTTTTACCAGCCAGGTGATAACAATATCCACATTACTTTCAGTTTTTATATCGCCAATGTTGATAACGTCTCGTCATAGACAACATACCACTAACCCTCTTTATTGAATGCTGTATTACTATGCTGAAAGGTAATATCCTAGATGGCATTATTTAGTATTCTATTCGGAAAACATTTCACCAAGGATGTTACACAGTGTCTTAAGAGTGGATCATCAACCTTTGTTAAAGATTTGTTGTGTATCTGAGGTTTGTTTACATAATTTAAAGGAGATATCCGGTCTAATACTTACTTCTATATTCCTGTACCTCCCTTTCTTTGAAACATATATCTGAGATTTCATAAATTGGCCAATACGAAGTATATATTAAAAGTTTCAAAAACTACATTGGCTACCTCTCAGACAGCGTATCGATTTTCTTATTTTAAAAACAATTTATAAATCTACCAATGACATGACACCTGCATACATGAGTGAACTGATGCTCATTAGAAAGTCATCCCAAATACCCGGATATAATTTCAGGTACCCAGTGTCTCGGCTCAAGTCATATGTTATATGAATAATCAAAACATTAATACGTTATTTCGATTAATGATTTTACTGAAACTCGTTACTGAGAGTTTAAGATCAATAGCATATTTCCTCAGCCATAAACAATAACATATTTTTTAGTTATTTCCACTTAATCATTGATATCTAGTCAGCTACCTATTTCCGGAGCATGATATTATTTTTTTAGATATGATCAAATTTTGTTAATTGGAGAGAGAAGTTAATAAATCCTTATCTCTGGGTGTTTTTCAAGACCTATGAAAGACGCACTTGTAAAATAATTAATGCAAAACCACAGTTTGTACTCTAATATTCTAAATAATTACAAATCTGTTTTAAATCTTACATGTTTATAGAAATGGCATTTGTTTTCCATCTAAACAAATATTTAATAATTAATAATATTAAGTACCATACTGTCTCGGACCAGCTGATTGTTGAATGGAAAAATACATATATATATATATATATATATATATATATATATATATATATATATATATATATATATATATATATATACTCACACACCTAACATATCTTCTGAAACCAATAAACTTGTTGGTGATTTTGTAGTAGAAAACTCAAATAATAATCTATCGTTTGATAATAATGACTGATAGCTGTATTAAACAGCCATTTATTAATTATGTACATTTTAACATATGTTTAAAACGTTTCCTTCATCCGTAGGCTTAGTAAAATTGGATTCCTGAACAACAACTACTGTTCCTATTGTACTTCATATACTAGTACTAATACGACTACTACAACTATAACTGATACTAGTAGTATTACTACTAGCAATATTAGAAGTGGTAGTATTATTGATACTAGTAATAATAAAGAATAATAACAACGAATATTACTACAAGTACTACTGCTGCTGCTACTACTACTACTGCTAATATTACTACTGCTGCTACTACTACTAGAACTACCTTTACTAGTGATTACATTATTACAACTACTCTAATTTATACTATTACTTTTACTACTATTACTACTGTCATACAAAAAGAACAGCAATAACAAATACTAGCAGTAGTAGTATCTTTTCGTCTGAAACTGTTACTACTAGTGCTACTGTACTACTATTATACCTAATAATAAAAAATATTCAAATAATATGTTTAAACTAATACAAGATAAAAAATAAATACTAATAGTAATGATGATCTATTAAGTTACCTTTATTGACAGGTACCATTGAATGGTACTACACTGTAAAGCTTCAACATGATGTACCTAAAACTGATATATCTTTTAGAATGGATTTTATATTTTGAAAATATCACGCAATTGCAAGATTTTCACTAGACGGCGACGAAACAAGTTCTTCTTCATAATTTGTAAAATTCCTCACTTCATTGTTTGATAATCTCTCATGGAAAACTGTTTATTTATGTCAGTATTACGTGAGACACTAGACTAATCACCGAGTGTTTTGTTTGGCTTAAAGCTAAACAAAAAAAGACACTTTTATTAAATCGGCAGTTGAAAAATCCCCAAATGAGTAAGTTAATTAATGAGATGCTAAAATAGAGCCGACTTTCCTAGTTTTATGATAGTTTGAGGTCGCCTAGTATTGTTGTATTTGTTATATATGTATGTTATTACTGTTATGACACTATGTTATTGGATGAATATTACAGGTTAATAGTTGTATTAAAATAAATTGTATATCTTTTGATACCACAAATCAGTATCTACGATTCACGTCTTTTGACTTTAATGTAAGTCATTTGTTGACTCATATTTTGTTTTCATTTTCCAATAACTTCTTCTTCTGCCAGTTATGTGACCTTATCTTCACGGTTTTGTCCTTGGTTATATCTGTGTTTAGTATCGACGATTGACAGATGATATAACGTCAGTATAGATCCTTTGTCCGTTAGTCTCCTCGTTAATGGTTGATATATCAGACCATTATCAATAACGCTTTATGAATTCCCCTACCCCATTCTCTATCACTCTATCCTTCCTCTCACTCTTTGATCCCCTTCAGAGGGAGATAAATAAAGGGTCTATTATATGGATCTTTTCCTCAGACAAAGGTAGTAGCCCCTCATTATTGTATGACCCATTGATAATGTCCGTCCTTGAAACTTGACCCCGAAACATGGAAACGGAATGAGACAACCGTAACCATGGTAATATTTATTCTCCAAATGACCATCTTGAAATCGTGGCTTCTATCGATTTAAAACAAAGTTAGCTTTCGGCAAATGACAACTAGCATCACGCCAGCTTATCTTTGTCTTTATCTTAAGCTATTGTTCTAGCTATTGTTTAATAGAACTGAATGATTAATTGTTTTTGTTTTCTATTTCTAGGTACAAATAATGTGTTTGGTTCTCTTTCTTGAGCTGTATATTACAGAAGAGGATGTTTCTATTATAATGTACCGTGTGTCTGATATGAATTTATTTACTTCTATCGTACGCAGACTTCAAGATGTGTTTCAACCATCTATGAAGATTATCTAATTGTTTTATTTGACAACCGCCAAAATTATGGAGCAATATTTCAAATCACTTTAAACAAGTGAATTCATGACAATCATTTAAGTACCAAATTAAGCGTCGTTATTTAAGTATATTTGTAATGTAGTCTATAATTTGATTTACCCAGGGTGGAGTCTAGGGTGGATGGGTTTCTTTCTTTTTTGCGGGGGAGGTTAATTTTATATATAAACCTTTGAATTATATGTAATGTGCATTTTTATATAGCCGATTGCTTTTATATGTATTCCCTATATTTAGTCTATCCGGCCTCTCAGTCTTATAAATTAAATGTAATTATCAAAACAAATTGTATGAACACTTTCAGCTTGAGATGACACAGAAATGTATTTTTTAGATATGACCATGATATGATTCGAAATGTACATACCCTCCAAATGTTACATGAGGACTGTGAAAGTGTTGTTTAAGATGAAGCTGAAGATCTGAATAGTTCAGGTTAGAAGCCATAATTATACAACAACCTTATGGTGTCTACAAACCCCGCTGAGGAAAGTTAAGCTAACAGTTTCATATTAATTACTGATGAAAATGTTTAAAATCAATAAGGGTAAAAGGGGATTTGGGAAAACCTCGGAGCGCCTTATATCTGTTCATTATTGGTACAATTGTCCATCTTGCCATTTTTAAGAGCCGAATTAGTTTTCTGTTTATCATATAACTAAATAAACAAATATCTTGCTATTTTTACGTGTCAGTTGGTCTGATCAATGTCAAAGCCTAACACATAATTTGGCCTCCAGAAAGATGACGCCGTATTATGGAAAACAAATCACAAAGGTCATCACCCCCCGAAGCCAAAATTATTTACATATAACTCCAGACAAATGATGGATGAAATCGAACAAACAAATATTTATTTATGTTTGATTAGCAACTGAAAGTAAACAAAAACTATATGCCAATAATTGTTTTCTTTATTTTGGGAAGTTTTTGTGTCCGCTGTTAATATTTTGCCATGACTGTCAGTTCCAATATTTTCTGAATGTATTGGATTCAGCTTCATTCAGTACATTTACATTACAGTGCACTATTTTATTTATAGTGCAGTTTCTTATTTCTTTCATCCTGTAATAAATCTACGCTGTAACTGTGTATGGATATCTCAGAAACATATTCTACTATAATTATTAAATACCAACACGTATTAGTTTAATATAATTTGAACGTATGCATAATTCATCATTTAAAGATAATGCTGCTCCTATGTATTAATAAAGAGGTTTATTAAGCAGAAATAACCAAACGGAAGCTATGGTTCTTTTAGATACAGTGCAACATATTTGTTATTTAAATTACGTTTACATATGTTTAGTTACTGCACCATCAAGATTATAAACATAATTTTATGTTGCATACTCAACATATGGAGTAGTACTTGTACATATTTTACTGTTTCCTGGAAATTAAACAATTCTTTACAATCGGTAACTAGTTCAAATATAGCATCTTATACTAAATACATAAGTTTTACAAAATCAACTATACAACGAAACATCAACATAAATTTAAATAAAATAGAATAATACAAGGGTATCTTAGCAAATTCTTGGGGCACCCGTCACAATCTAAATCTGAACTAAAGATATTATGACACAACAGTAGGTCATATAATGATATATATTTAGTTAGACTCAAATGCGTTAAGATATGATATACAAAATGAGTAGTAATTGTTATAATGCAGGAATTAATTTCTTGAATTCGGGAAAGGCTTGTGAGATTTTTGTTTATTAAAGATAAACGAAGGTATTAAACATAAGAAATAATAATATAGTCAATAAAATTTAAAATGTTAACAAGATATACGATTCTGTCAACTATCAAATTCTGATGAGGTATTTGGGAAACGTTCAAATGTTTACGACTTACCTGAACCTATTTGTTTGGAAAAGATTAAATTGATATAATTTAGAAGAATTCCCATTTTCAAAAATGTTTTGATATCGTTGTCTGTTATATTTCCCTGGTAACAGTTTAGTTTGTTGTAGGAAATAAGCTTGATCTGTATTCGTACAAGTAAATGAACCAGGGAGATCAACACGAATATATTTCTGTTGTAGATATAATTTAATAATAGAGATAGCTTAGGGTGAGTGCCTTGTAGAGTTGGTGGATGGCTTTGGCGTATTTATTTATGCCTCTTTTATGGATTAGCTGGGCGTTGTTGTATGTGTTCAGAAATTAATAAACCTTTTTGGATTTACAAAAAAAGGTATGAATAACATAGTGTTACATTTATCTCATATAGATGTATTTGGAAACTATTAGTGACAGCCAGTTTCAGTAGGCATATGTTGGTGATGTAATTCCTCTTGTATAATATTCATGACCTTTATAAAGGTCTGGTTTTTACTCTGTTTCAACGAATCACGAAACATGCAGATTAAAATGATAATTGTTTCGAGTAGTAGCTATGGATTTATTTGTTATTTTACTCTTCCTTATATTTGTGTTATCTTATAATGTCTCTGTGTAATACTTTCTGTGAAATCTAAACATGCTCCTCGTTCTTCTTCTTAAGTGAATATCTATAATAGTCCCCAGTTCCCAATGTTAATTTTATATAGTTGGAGATACAGAAGCTGCAATAAAAGTCCTCTAATATGGTCTGGCGAAATGACCTATTCATTCATACAATGCTGCTTGATGGATTTATACTCCTGGAGTCGTTTGTTACTCCGGCAGGCATCTCCATGGGTATTAAGCTGCGGACAGAGATTATGTCCCATATTATGAGTAATTAGGTTACACTGATATAGGACAATTGTTGAATGTATAGCTATTATAATCCCGACGTGTCATTCGCAGTATCAGAGATCGCCTGTTCATGGCCATGGGTCAAATAGATCAAGTGGATAGGCGCTTTAATTTATATCCCACCACACTTAACTGAACATACTTAGGGACGCTCAATATACGTGAATTAACGTTCACTTAGTGATGAACGGAAACGTATAAGGATTAGCTGTTAGGTTCGAGTAAATCATAGTATTTACTCAGGTTTGAGACAATATTTCTTTCCAGTCCAGTAATAATCCATTGTGCAGTATTGCTACTTTGTTTTAATTTTAGATGAACCATTTCACTGATTCCTTATAGAGGTAGTGTACATAGTCTCACGAGGTCAACAAACTGTACTCTTTGTTAACACGCCGAGGGCATATAAAAGGCCAAACCTTTCACTTGGTTTAGAGAACTTGCGACGCCAGACTAGTATGGTTCATATAGGTAGGATTTATTCAGTTATTCGCACCCAGAATAAAGCTTTTGGACCACATAAAAAATCAGTTGAATGTAAACTGTGGTGTCAAAGTAGTTATCATATGTATGTAGTATGTCACCAATAAATCCACACACACGTGTTGTTTACTGCGAGCTGTGGTATCAAATGGTATGTTTTACGTGCTTCCGCGTTTTGTACGTAGGTATACGCACACATCTATCAATATGTGGAGGTATGGAACATTTTATTTTTAGATTAATGTATGTATAGTTGTATTTTTATTTAGATTTATAGAGGTAGGTCTGAAATGATGTTTAGATATGTTGATGTTATGTGCCTCTTGCCTCTCTATATGTATCCTAACCCCATTTATATATATATATATATATATATATATATATATATATATATATATATATATATATATATATATATACACAAAACACACACACAAACGAAAAAAAACACACACAGAGAGATATTTCTGGGGACGGGTAGAGAATGACATTGATATAATGCACATTTTACTATTCTAACCATTATAACCCTTTATCGTCTAAGCGACAACATGATACGTATGTATCTCCCAACATTGACCAATCCACTTTCAGTTGTTTTGACGCTAATCTTCAGATTGTTTCAGCATAGACACTATAACTTTAATTCTCATTATTATATCATGCATTACTATACTGAAAGCCAATATTTCCGATGCCATAATATAGCTCTCTCTCCAGACAATATGCCACCATGCATGCTACACACTCTCTGACGAGTCGATCATCATATTTTATTAAAGGATCGTTGTCTTTCTGTGGCTTGTTTACAAAACAGGGAAATTGATGAAGTCGGCTGATATCTGATATGATTCTTATGTGTATCTTCCTTTACCTCCCTATCTTTGGGCAATAAGTGTTAGAGGTTATTAGACCTAAAACTAAGCAAAACCGTCTCTATGCTACTCGAGCATTAGATATTAGAAATGAGTTGTTTCTTAAGAGTACTTAATCTAACTTGAAAATACACCTGTTCAATGCTGTTTTTATAGATAAATATTGATTAATGTTCAAACATCTTATTAGTTTTACAGACATATTGTTTGGAGTATAACCATACAACGTCTTTGAATAGCTCCTCCTACTAAAGCCCTTTATTAAATAAATACATTATTATTATTGTTATTATTTCTGAAGACCACACCATGTATATTTTATATAGGTCAATTACCGTAAATGATATCTTTATAAGCGATTGGTTAAAGTGTAAAATAATAAATATTATTTGTTTTTACTTTCACATTTACACATTTAACCTACATGTGTACAAACAGGTGTGAATGTGTACATGGTACCAGATAGGTCCCATGATTTATATAGTACCATATATGTCCCGATGCAGTACTAATTGTTTACTTAATCAGAGTAGAAATATCAAACATGTACTTAAACATACTACCTGAAGTACATAGAGAAAAAGATACTCGAGGCATTAATAAAGACATCGTCTAAGATAAACTAAATAATAACATATACTACACACCTAGGTCCGTCCCTATACATAATACCAGACACACACAGAAGGTTGTCCATTGGTGTACCAAATATCAGACTGTATATCAGCTACCATTTCAAGCTCCATTGGTAGACTGTTGTTTTACTCGTACATTAATACGTTATCTCGACTTATCACTCTCTTAAGACTCGTCATCGAGAGTTAGCTTCTCACGTACCATTAAGTTTCAGATCGATACCAAACGTCCTTACCCATCAATAATGACATCATTTATCGATAAGTTATGGTGATTTCCATTTGTTCATTGGTATCGAGTCAGCTCCAGCGACATACTTCCTTTGCTTGATAATAGGGTCTCTTGAGATGTGAGCAAATGTTGTTATCGTGAATTTCAAAGAGAGACAGAGAGGTTGCTTGCTTGCTTGTAGTTCGGGGAGTATCCCCTGGCTGTCGCTTGTTTGGCACAGGTTGGTAGAGAGAGAAAGTATTTATATCTATCTGTCTTCCGTTCTCTTCCGCTCCCCCTCTCTCTGTGTACGTATGTATGTGTGTGTGTGTGTGTGATGTGTGTTTTTTTTTTGTGTGTGTGTGTATATATTTAATAATTCTTCCGAAAACAATAAGCTTGCTGATGATTCATGTAGGAATTTGAATGAATAGAAAAGTGACTTTAATCATAAATTATTTATTAATTTCGCATAATAATAATAATAATAATAATAATAATAATAATAATAATATTAAAAATACTATTACTACTAATAATAATGATAGTAATAATAAAAACCATAATAGTTTTAATCAAAATATAATGTCGATCTATTAAATTACCCTTTTTACCAGGTACTATTCAAAGGTACTACACTGTGAAACTTCAATATGATGTACTTAAAACCGATAAATGTCAATTGATTCAATACCATTTTAACCAAAGTAGTTTTTAGAAAGGAATGTAAAGTTTCAAAATATTGCTCACTTTCAGAATTTTCACTAGACAGCGACGAGACTAGTTGTCAGATATTCTTCATAACGGAAATCTGGGTATTCCGTGAGTTGTAAGACTGACTTTGAGTTAACGACAACATTATCGGCCTGTTACGACGTTTCTTGAATTTTATATACTCTATGTGACCGGTTATCATGAATTTAATGGCTTACAATTTGGATTTGTTGCCGGTAGAGGCACCAATATGGCCACATCTTTGGCCAATGATGATATTACGTATTGTACAGGACGTGGCTCACCAGTTTAAATGTGTTCATTGGATGCAGAGATAGCGTTTGAAGTTGTCTCTTATGCTATTTTATTTCAAAAGGCAATAAATGTTATGCTTGATCACGGGATAATAATGAAGTAGTAGCGTTTTATGTCTGTACAGGTTAAATGGGGTTCTATATTGAGCGAACCAATTCAAGTTTGCAAAGGAATACGCCAAGTAGCCTACCCTCACCGTTCCTGTTTAACCTTTTTTTTATCAATATTTCATCAATGAGTGTTCTCAATGTACAGGTGGTAGTAATATTAATACTGTATATTTTAATATATTTTGCTACGCTGACGATTTATTGTTGGCCAGTTTGACCTTTTCTGGATTGCAACATTTAATTTATGTTGCAAACAAATATATTCAGTCAGCTTACCGTACCGGTCACTCTACAGAGACCGCGCTCCTGAAGGTCCATCATGACATTGCTGGAGCTTTAGATAGGAAGTGTATGGCGGCATTAGTTCTGCTTGACTTATCTGCTGCTTTCGATGTCATAGATCACAAGATCCTTCAAACGCTCATTGAGCACTCATTTGGAGTAACCGGAAGTGCCCTATCCTGGATTAAATATTATCTGAGTGACATATCTGAGTGTGTTGCCATAGGAATGACGACATCAGAAGGTAGGTGCCTGAATTTTGGGGTGCCACGAGGATCGGTACTTGGATCACGTAAGTCCTGTTTGTATTCAAAACCAATTGATGATAAATGGAGGATAACTGAGGAATTACGGCTTCAGGTAGGTAATAATAGTGTTTCTGTAGCATGGTCAGTGAAGAACTTAGGAGTATATTTTGATACATCCCTGACCATGGAAAGGCAAGTAAATGCAATATCCAAATTCGTAATATTGGTCACATCAGGCAGTACATCACATTGGATGCTTGCAAAACACTGACACACGCCCTGATAACATTTCGGCTAAAGTACGGCAACAATCTCCTGTATGGTCTTCCAAGCACACTGATGACACGGCTACAGAAAGTACAGAATTATTCTGCCAGTTTAGTCACTCGCACTCATAAAAGAGAACATATAACACCAGTCTTGAACTCCCTGCATTGGCTTCCGGTTATATATAGGTCGCAGTCCAAGATTTTGGTGTACTCTTTTAAGGCACTTCAAGGGACTGCTCCTCAGTACTTAGTGGAACTTGTCGTTCCGTACCAGCCGACAA
>JAODUP010001271.1:0-27500 GCA_025642065.1 Paralvinella palmiformis | reverse complement strand
CAGGAAATCATTGGGGCTGATAGAAGACACGAAATGACTAAAGAATAGTCTAGAACAGGAAAACTCTGAAAGTATAAAGTAAAGATACACAAATAAGTATTAACAAAGATACAAGAACGTATAGATAAACAAGCAAGACTCAAAAGAGGAGAAAGCACAGTTTAGCAGATATTCATTTTTCGAAACATGATAGATCAGGCAGATGCCAACATATGTTACTTTCAGAAACTTCGAAATGCCCTTGAACTCTAGGCACCAAGAGAAGATTAGAGACATCGTGACCTGTAACGGAATTTATCCCGGGAAAGATAATACAAATATATATCAACTCCAAAGATATAACAATTCTTCCGAAAAGAATCAACGTAATTATCCGTGTAGAAATTTGAATTAATTATCTTTCTAAAATAGGTTTCATAAAGAACAGCGACTGCTTCTTATTTAGTTTTTGTTTTCTCGCTCTTTACTTATTAGTTAATCCCGAGAACATTGTTGAGTCTATTTAAGGCCGCTGATTCCATTGTAAAGTTGAATTTTATATCAAAATCATCTGATCTAATAGAGATTTAATCAATTGGAAATAAACAAATCGTATTGTTTGTCGGTTGATTTAGTTTATCCTCGATAGGTCTAGCTACCTACCTCCGTCCGATGGTAAAATTACAATACTGTTTTGTTTTAAGAGGAAAAATGGTGTCATATCATCTCTCTATCTGTCTCTCTCCTCTCTCTCTCTCTCTCTCTCTCTCTCTCTCTCTCTCTCTCTCTCTCTCTATATATATATAAAATTTTTTATATATATATATATATATATATATATATATATATATATATATATATATATATAATGATGTCATATTTTGATAACTAGATCAGAATTATAAGGTGTGAATAACTTGAGTTATGGATCAGAAAAATTTAAAATATGTACATCGACAGCTTTTGTGGTTCCTTATCGTTTGTAGTAAGACCATTATGCAGCTCAATAGATAAAGATAATGTCTTTCGTTTTCTTTCTTGATTTGGTATTGAACTGAAAACAGATTGTAGAAGAGTATTCTATATTATAACGTCTCGAATATTTTGATTTAATTCTTACGCACGCAAATTTTAAAGACGTCATTCAATTTTACTCTATTTAAGATTGGGCAGCCAACTATCATTGGTTGAAGGTAGATTAACTTTGTTATAAAATAATAATAATAATGATAATAATAATAATAAACATTATTAGTGTTAATAATAATAATAAATATTACTAGTATTAATATAAATAATGTCCGAACTTTTACCTGGCTGGTAACCACAAATGAGGGAGATGCATATGGTCTGTACTTTAAAGCTTCAGTACGGGAACTAATTATTAATAGATTTAGAGGGGAAATGGGTGGGTTCAGTTCAAGGTGACACTTTTTCTCTTGGCAGATAATGGGGTAAAACCTTAATTACGACAAAGTTTCTCGAAGATTCTTTTGATAATCTATTACTTATTTACATGGAGTTTAAAGGGGTAATTCAGTATCCTTAAAGATGAAGAGCAGATGCGATGCAATCCTAGGCTATGTTGAAGAAGACCGCTATCGAAAAAAATGACAAGAGTTTAAGGTGCGGTAGAAAGAAAGATCTGAAGAGATATTTGGCTACTAAAAGAAAGGACCAAACCCACTTGAGCGGCAAGATATAATTGAAGCTTGTAGAAGAAACAGACTCTAAAAGGATAAATCAAAGGTACAAAAATAAGTATCAACAAAAAGAAAAGAACGTAAAGAAAGCTACCAGTTAGGATAAAAAAGTGTTGAAATGGCCAGTGATCATTAGAAAGGAGCCAGGAATGGAAGGATAAAGGTAGTCTAGTAGAACATCACAAAGAATCTGAGCAATGATAAATACAAAACAACGAAGGCTGTAAAAGACAAATTTCAATTTATATTTACTGAAGGACCAATCAGGCGTTCAAGATAGAAAGAACAATGGAACAATCCGGATTAGACTATTGCCCAATGAACCAGTGATATATATTCAATTAGTTATGAAAATGGAGATAATTAAGGCAAATATGTCATTATAGCAGAATTGCTTAAAACAGATGTAATGACAACAGCTACTTGGCTTCGAAGCATATTCACATAAATCGGGAACAAGAAAATAATCACAAATAGGGAAACAGGAACTGAGAGTTAAATTAGCAAAGAAAGGTAACCTTACAGAGTGTGGAAACTTTCATCCCCAGTAAAGTGTAACAGACCGAATAAGAGATGGAATTGATAATACGTTGAGTGATAAACAAGCAACACTCAGAAGAGGACGAAATACAGTTGAATATAAACCAAAATCATGAACTAAGAAAACGCATTTGACTCCAGGCACCAAGAGAAGATTAGAGACATCATGACCTGTAATGGAATATATGGAAAGATAATACGAATAACTCAAATGTTATATGAGCACTGTGAACATGCAATAGAAGATGAAGCTGACAATCAGGAAGGTTCTAGATGACAACTAGAATTAATGTCGTATAATATTTAATCAAAAACATTTAATAAAAAACATTATACAAATCTCCAACAAAAAGAAGTGAATATAGAATCATCACAGCTTATTCTAAGGATCAAGCTAGTTCCTTGTTTTCCAGCAAAATGTAAGAGAACGTTATATAACAAATGTACGCTACTGTTTTGAAAAGATTTTCTATTAAAACATCTCCAGAAAAAATAACTTATACTCGATTACTGAATTCTTAGCCTTAGTAATTATAACTAAACCGAAACTACAATAATCTTTCAACACATACACACACATCTCTCTCTCTCTCTCTCTCACACACACACACACACACACACACACACACACACACAAATACACACAAAACACACACACACGTAATTAATATCGTGTTTTGACATGTTTGGCTTCTTTACAGACATGAAAACAAAATTTGAACTTTGGTTTATTTTCAATTGCTCTAATCAAAACAGTTATTTTGCCAGTACTTCGTTCTAGATATAGACTACAAAGGCTAACATTTCCTAGATTCTTGTTCGAACTAAGCTAGAATCTGGTGAATTCAAATATACATATTGCTAGAAAATTAAACATTTAGACATATGCACTTGAAATGGGTTTCAACAACCGAAACTAGTCGTGCTATTTAAGGTGAGTAAAATACCTTCTATTACAACTTTTGTCTGATGTATTAGAATTATATAGCAAGAAAAGTCACCACTCTGGAGTCCAGGTTCGAGATTCTCTGCGCCTGTGCCTTATTATATCCGACTGGTGTAAGATCATATGATGGACGTTGTGCCATAATTGTACACATACAGAACAGTTCATACGTACACTATTAAATGTGTACATAACTAGAGCAGTGGAAAAACAACAAATTATACCAAATATTTGCTTAGGCAGACCAGCTAATGTTCAGAAAGGTCACTTGAGATAGTCATAGGAAGATCACTTGAAATAAAGAAACTAATAGAATACATGTACACACTCCAAGATCCGTCGATATTAAACAATGCAAGACATTTACAGAAGCTGGTTTATTGATGTATCATATTTCTGACGATATTAGCCAACATTCCAAGTTCCAGTAGTAGACCGTTGTCTTTACCCAAACATTAATAAGTGATCTCGACTAATGATTCTACTAAGACTCGTTAGCGTAATTTAGCTTATCACGCACGTACTATTAACTTTCATATCAATTAATCATTTAACTGAATTTTTTACTACGACAGGTGGCCCTCAGATACTTGTTAGTAGAGTGTCTTGAGATGTGATCAAATGTGGTAATGTCTAAGAGAAACAGCGAGGTAAATGGGAAGAAAGTGAAAATTTGTATATGTGTGTCTTTTGGTGTGTGTTTGTGTGTATGTGTATATGTGCCCGCGTGTGGGGGGGGGGTGTATGTGTTTGGGTGTGTGTGTTTGTGTGTATGTGTGAAAGTAAATGATCCAGATGATCACGAATCAATAATGCAACTTGTGAAATATTTATTTAGGAGAATCATTTATGAACCACGACTTTGAATACTGATATTTGGGGAATTTTTCCATTGTAAGAAGCAGGATAGTGTATATTGTTACTATTTGTATCCATCGAATATTAAGGGATGATATCCTGAAGTAGTTTCTAGATATGAGTCTTATAACACACATTTAATAATTTTTTCCGGTAATTAATGTAACCTATTAATCAGGTATGATAGATGTATCTTGAGTGGCTTCAGTACTGACACTGGTCATCACTTACCCTTAATGATATAGTATCTAACCTTAAATTGGCTGGCAGTGTTATTTTGGCAGTATGTGCTCGAGAAACACAAACTATTTGTCCCATCCTCGAGAGCAGAGTTAATCTACTCTAGAGGATGATACAATTTTCTTTTGATGTCATGTTAAAAATAAGAAACTATGTAGAATTATATTCAAGTGTGAAGTAAATATACCAATTCTATTAATATAGTCTATTATCATAAAACAACAACTTGCCGATGATCTGTGTAGCAATTTTAATTAATTGTCTACTTCTTGACACAAATGATTATACAGTTTTTAACATAAAATTAATTAATTTGTTATTTAATATAGGAGTTTATTTTATCTGAACTTTCATTGAAACCGTAAGTTTTCTAATTTGATATTTTGTGAATTACTATTATTACTACTACTACCATTATTATTATTATTATTATTAATTGTTTTATTATTAATGCTACTATTAAGTAAGACTACTATCACCACTACCACTACCACAACCACTACCACTACCAATACTACTACCACTACTACTACTACTACTACTACTAATAATAATAATAAGAATATTAATAATAGATCAATTGAATACACTTTTTATCAGGTACTATTAAAATGCTACACTTTAAATCTTTAATATGATGGACTTAAAGCATTAAAATATCCGTCTATTGACAATATTTATCTGATAAACCAATTTTAACCAAGGTGGGCTTAAGAACTGATTTCACAATTTCAAGATATACTGCACCTCTAATATCTCATCGTCACACACTCAACTTGATGGTTACTAAAATAAAATAACTTTGACGCTACGATACATTAATTCAGGTAAAAAGTATTAATTTGAGTTATCAGTATTTCAGTATTTTCGCCAGCCGTCGGGAGTGAATGTATCAATCTTTCCATACATATAGTATACATTTAGACCAATCAGAGAGTGCTGTGTTTGTGTTAAGGCTTCCGTGAAAGTGTGTAAGCTAATAAATGAGGTGACTGTAATGGAATGATATTGCTAATCCCAATTCTGTGACTTTTTTGGGTCTCCATTATTGTTATATACATCACAGATGCAGTATTACTGTTATACGATGTTGTTATCATTATATAAATATTATATGTTAATGGCTTTATCCAAATGTGTTTACCGATAATATAAATCGGTATCAATAATTCCGTTCGTTTGACATTAATGTAAGTTGACTCATATGTTTACCATTCTCCAACAGGTGTATATTTCAGTCAGATACGTGACCCTGTCTCCCTTAAATAAATACAAGCTTCTTTTTATGCCTTAAAACGGAGAATATTATTATCACCTCGTTATGGCATGACCCATTGACTTTCCTGTCTCACTCTCTACCTAACAAATAATGTCTGTCCTTCAGATGTGTTTTCTGGGCAACTTGTCATTGGAATGAGGAAATTCAACAAAAACTGCAAATGGCCAGCAATTACCAGATACATAAACTAACAGTTGACATCGTAGCAATGAAAACATTATTCTGAGAACAGCCATCTTGGTATCGTGGAATCTATCAATTAATAACAATATTTATGACAACTTGCATCATGTCCATATTTGTCTTTATCTCCAGTTAGTGTTTTCGTTGTCAGTTGAGTTAGGATGAAATGTGAAATATGCACTTCGAGAGGACTTCTGACTTCCGACAGTTGTATTAATTTCATTATACAACTGAACACATGGAGATATTGTGTTACATTTTCTCTCTGAATTTGGTACATTAAAGTGAGAAGAGAGAGTATATTACAGTTGAGTACTACTGTGTATCTTATATGTTTGGAATGATCATCAAATTGATAAAGATGGTCCTTTCAGGAAGATAGTTGTCGGTTGTTTTTCAGTGTAGTAGTCCTTATTGTCAGTAAATAACTTTGTAGTGAAACTGAATTTGCGTGATGGTGCAGTTAGTTAGAGCGTAGTACTCATAGCTTATGGGTCACGGGTTCGAGGCTCTGGGAGTTGCAATGTTATTATGTGGCGATTGGTTGACTCGTCCATAAAATGAGAACGTGATGGCTATGTCTATGTGTAACCCTTTGCGTTATTAAAGGCAGAATACGTTGTATGCTCCGTTAGGAGATGAGATGTTTACTGAGTGGAAGCAGGCCTGAATCAGAGATAATAATAACGTACAGCGCCTGAGAACAGGGTTACCTAGTTCTAGCGGTATATAAACATGCATTATCGTTATTATAATAATGAATTTTCAAGTTGGTAAGCTCCAGGATTTTTATCCAATCCTGTTTAAATGTTATCCATTTACTGTTTCAGTCAATATTGTACATCAGGAACATCAATATCTTTGCTCCAAACTAGATTAATGTTTTATACATTAATATTAATAATGATAATAATAATAATAATAATAATAATAATAATAATAATAATAGTATTATCATTATTATTATTATCATCATTATCATTATTGCTACAAATGTTTAAAGTGTTTGTGGAATTCAGGCAAACCTTTACCGAGTGTATAATCATATTGTTATATTGCTAACTCTTATGTTAATGCCAAAAAAGATAATCCTGTCTCTAATTTGCATATCTCCGACACATCACAATCGCCCTATCCCACAGATTTCAAGGCCCAACTGGTAACGCATCTGGCTAAAAATTAGAGCACTTGTGTTCAAACCTCGATGTGACTCTCTGTCAGAAGGGTGTTTCATATTTCACTTCGCGTCATTATCGTTGAAACTTGCTGGACCCGTTTACTTTACTATGTGCCCAAAGGTGGCCGTATAATATTAACATTTCCGTAATTGATCGATTAACTCTCTTCACTTTTACTTCATCGATGAAATTATGGTTGGTACTTATAGGAATAGAGCCTGGAGCTAACAGAAGACGATAAAAGTAATGACTGTTCTTTGTTTCATACTACATCCAGTCTTGGCAGATCGATATTATTGGTCAGTCTACATTTCCTATTAAATCTGCGTAGATTGGATGACCTTGAATTGAATTCAAAACTACGAGGATGTGTTTTCTTTGATGATACTGGTGTAGACGATGACTTGGAATTTTAAATGGATTCGGTAATACTAGACATTTGTCTGCAATGTGGAGATTTGATTAATGGAAGTCCTCTACGAACAGTTACCACTCCTCCAAGAACTTATGTCGTCAATGTAGTATGTCAGTTTGGAAGTCATAGATCATGGTCTTGGTGGCTTCGATTATAACTTTGAGGGGCCTGATCGATGGCTTATAGTTAGTGTCTGGCCACCGAGTGTCGTCCTGTTTAATTGATGATGATTGATGATGATTGATGTTTTACGGACACTTTTGTGCACAAGGTAGGCTAAATGGGCCGAGCGACCTCCAAAGGTAATGAGACGAAGTGAAAGACGAAACAACCTTCAGATATGCCCACGCCGGGATTCGAACACGGGTGGTAGTGATCTGTGGTCCCGCACGCTACCGCTAGACCACGGAGGCGCCCCTCCTGTTTAATGGACATATGTGTCTTAACGCCATGACATTAGCATAAATGTTCTATAAGGGAATATACATTAATCTTGGATGTAGAGGGTGTGCTAAGAGGAAGGATTGCTGGAGTTTTGTCTACTTATTTTCGAAGCCATTGGTTTCCCATTCAGATCATAATGCAGTATATTTAGATATCGAATATTTATTTATTATACTAGTGGGTTACAGACGAGTGATGTTGATCATATTGTTTTTATAGTATGATATATACAGCACCGTTACTGGTGTTTACTTTTTCTTTTCATTGTACAATACATACCTTCATATTACTAATGTTTTATCATATTGATTTTGAGAGCTATATATATATATATATATATATATATATATATATATATATATATAATTATACTGGACGTATGTTGTGTATATGTCTTGGTGATTGAATGAATAATAGACACGTGGGGTACCTCATATAACACTTGTACACGTGTTTAATGTAAATAATGATTGTATTTAAATTCTTCTTTATCACTAGAATTGCCTCATAGAAGTGAATTATTCTCGGGAGTGCTCTGTACCTATTCACTAGAGGCAACACTATTGACTCCATCGTTGATTGCTGAGTTCAACAATTTTAATGATGTTGGTAGATACAATTCCCAGTTCATTATCTCGAGTCATTTGTCGCTAATTTAAAACTGTTTTCTGCAAATGATACTGGTAATGTGATATAGTCCATGGTTGTGGGGAGAATTGCTAAATTGGATAAGTAAGCATGTTAATGCAAAGTTGCTAAACTATTCATTGCCATTGTTAAAGTTTGAGATTCGTTTATATTGAAGATGATAAAACAATATTTGCTGGGATAACCAGATCTTTTGATCTTACATCCCAAATTACGCATTAGCCATCTCTTGTTTCTTCGAAGACAACCAGTAATATCTGTTTCTTTTTCTCTCCTATGTTTTAATGATGTAGAGAATTTAATAAAAAAAAATTTGTTAAAAATAGAATATGCGTAGTTTAAGCCTATTTTCGAGTAGACGGTTAAATCTTTCTTTTTGGTAATTTAAAACTGATCAATATAAAGTAAATAAGTATATTACTTTCTTGTTAGCCCAATTTGAGGTAGCATAGAAAGAAACATCTGAAGAAGAATTGTGCTACAAAACGGAAGGGCAGAAATCATTGTTCAGCAAGATCCATTGAAGCTGGTAGAAACCACTGAAAACTAGCATTGACAATGCAAACTCCGAAAATGTGCAGAAATAAATATAAAACAAGGACTTATAGAACGCTATTAATCAAGTCAAATGAACACATTTTATGTGATAATGAGAAAGCAGCCATGAATGGAAGTAAAAAAAGGAGTCTAGATCATCAGAAAGTACATTTAACTATTAGCTGATCCGAACATTCAGGATGACGAATGTCATATGTTTTAAATATACATGGATATTTCTGTCGGTATGTGTTTGTGTGTTTTATTCAATGTGATTGTTTTGTTGTGAGTATAGTTATTGGATGCAAAGTTCTATTGTTTTACATAAATATTTGAAATAAGATAAGTATGTACAAACGAACAGAGTTGATGAACAATTACATATGATTCATTATCAGTATAATGAGAAATATTGTATCAATAGTGCAAGTTCACTGCCACGTGCTGCAGAGTGATGATAGGATAATAGAAAAAAGACAGAGATACCTGAGTTGTACTCGGACCAGGAAGAAACAGATATCATAATTGTTCTGTACTGTGCCTCTTCCCAAGAGCAAGGTTATTGCACAATAAGTATCCTTAGCCTAGATAGTCAGTATGCTACATCTCGCATCAAAGTTCGAGATTACCATCCTCTATGATACCACTAAAGGGCACAAGAGAAGGTTTCTAAACATATCTGACTTGGCAAGGGAGTATTATCAAAAAAAGTGAACAGTGCTCATCTCTCTTCGTACATGTACGCATTTCGACACCACTTGTATATATACGGTGTTGAGAATGGTCGCCCCACAAAATTGTTTCAGTAGACAGAACATTTCCTGGGTGCATTGACCAAACTAGGAGATACATGGGTTGGATCAGGAACTAGAGTAGTTGGCAAATGCCATATATAGGAGATGACGTTTCAAGAATGTTGATGGAGCTCGTTCAGCAATACTGAAGGAAAACTGTGGTGGCGTGGATTGAAATATAAACGTGAGTCGAAATATAGACTTCAGTCTACTTCCACTTTGTTAGAAAGCACTGCTTCAACATATAAAACGTGCCAAATACCAAGCTAGTATATGGAAAGTTGCTGATAAATCTCGACCAAGAATACCACAGGCCACTGATAGACATGGATGGACAACTACTGACGGACCACTCCGATCCATGTCATCCCAAGGGCCATTGCGTCCTGCCAATGTAGCTATGGAAGATGACAGATTGCCAACTGATGACGTGATCATCCAATCCGATAGTCCAACTGAACAGAATGATGTAGCTTCTGAAGAAAACCCAGTGTCAAGGGGGTGACAGTGATGCTGATTAAACATTTATTTGATGCAATGGACTTAAATATCTCCTCTTCCTCGAATAAATTAGAATATAGTATTGCTGATATTCAGCTATGGATGACTCAAACTCTTTTCAGATTAAATTATATTAAAACAAATATTATATATTTGGCATCAACACATTGTCTTAAATCCATAAAACACCAGCATTATACAGGGAAAATTTGATTCCCCTAATGAGTCAGTAATATTATAGGGGTTACTTTTGACAAATGTATTAACATATATGAACAGGTCACATTAGTAGTCTGAGTTGCCTATTGCCATCTTAAGAACATCTACTGTTTAAAGGTATCCCTGACACAAGAAACACTTGTAAATGCAGTTTAAGCCTTTGTTACATCTTGTATAGAATATTTTAACTCCCAGTTATATGACATATCTTACTGTAACTTATCTCGCCTTCGGCAAATTCAGATTAGCGCATCTCGCAGAGTGACAAATACTGGAAAATATAGTCGTAATTATCACCCCAATTCTTCAAAACCTACATTGGCTACCTGTTAGACAATATATTTATTTCCAGATTTTACTATTAACTTATAGATCTTTACACAGCACATACATACTTATGTGAACTGATGCCCATTAGAAAGTTACTCCGAGATACAAAAAAGTACCCCCTTGGGATTTAATATGTCGTATGTTCACCCCAATTCTTAAAACACATTGGTCCTGTTAAAAATGTTATTTCCAGATTTTACTATTAACTTATAGATGTTTTCACAGATAAAGAGTAATTATCGTTAATATTTGTTATTGGTATTTTACTAAAATAGTATATAGTGTGTCATTGTAGAGCGCCTTTGTGTGGCTCCTGCTAGTAAGGGCGCTTGATTAAATATACTTTATCATTATCATTGTTGTGTAGTGTGGTGTAGTGTTGTGTGGTGTGTTGGTGTGTGTGATGTATTATATATATATATATATATATATATATGTTTGTGTGTGTGTGTGTTATATATATATATATATATATATATATATATATATATATATATATATATATATATATATATATATATATATATATATATATGTTATATATATATTTTTATGTGTGTGTGGTGGTGCGTGCGTGCGTGCGTGCGTGCGTGCGTGCGTGCGTTTGTGTGTATGTATGTGTGTGTATGTGTGTGTGTGTGTGTGCGCTTGTGTGTGCGTTTGTGTGTAGCGTTTCATAAAACATTGACCTTGTTCAACAATTGGATGATTCTTTAGGATAAAGAATCCAGAGACATGACATTTTATTCTATGTTAAATATCTCTCAATTGGGAAGATGATAATGTGTATTGTTAGTTTCTAAAATAATCGATCATCCACGGAAGATATCTGAATTATATATGTTCTATATCCTCCGATAACAATTAATTAATCACTTTTTCGGGTGATAACTATAATCAATTATTTATGTATTATACGGGTCTCTTTCGAATGACGTCAGATATAATTACACAGATGGTCAATTATATCCTGTGGGAGAGGTTTAATCTGCTTTATAGGAAAAGACATACGAGGCTTTGATATGAGATTAAAATTATATTGAAATATGATTTATATATATATATATAGATATATATATATACACTCCAAAGGTATAACAAATCTTCTGAAACCAATCAACTTGCTGGTGATCCGTGTAGAAAATTGAAATAGTTATCCATCGATAGATAATAATGATTGATAGCTGTTTTAGACATACATTTATAAATTATGTATATTTTAACACATTTTTAAAAGTTTCCTTCATCCGTATTTTTAGTAAAATTGGATTCATTAACAACAACTACTGTTCCTATTGAACTTCATATACTAGTACTACTAGTACGACGACTACTACTACAACTACTACTAATACTAGTATTACTAGTAGCACTAGTAGAAGTTGTAATAGTATTGGTACTAGTAGTGGTAGCAAGAGTAATACTACTAGTAGTGCTACTTCTACTACAACTACCTTTACTAGTGCTTATATTATTACTACTACTCTAATATCTGCTATTACCTTTACTACTGCTACTTTTATCATACTTAAAAGAATAGCAATAACAAATACTAGTAGTACTGTTAATTTTTCGACTGAAGCTGCTACTACTATTTGCTACTGTATTACTACTTACCTTAATAATAATAATAATAATAATAATAATAATAATAATAATAATAATAATGTAGACAACCACCATCATCATATGTGGAACTTCACGCGTGACAAATGACATTCAAGGCTAACTTTAGGTTGCTTGTCATTAATAAACCTAAAACCCTACATTGTAATTATAGTTTGTATAGCAGATATTAGGTCTGATTGGAAAATAATACTATATAGAACGGCAATTCCGCCATAACGGCGGTCTGTTAATTTGTTTATAATAATGACGAGTAGGTCAGATTATTTATAGTATTTGTATGTTGATAAGGTTTTGACTCCCAGCAAATATCGCAAAGCATTTTATGCTGCAGTTGAGATGTTCCATATTCTGTGCATGGAGACTGTATGTTTCCCAGTCCGTGCATTCTATAAATAATTAATCTAGACCTAGATATATTCCTTGCACTATTTCGTATTTAGAGGGACGCCGTTTTGGTGTTTGGCCTAGTTAGCCAGCATTTAAATGACTGCAGCAAGCATAGTACGCTCTTAAAGTATTATATGTACTCCTGACTCAGGAATATATACACTGCATCGGTTAGTCGTGCGGTTAGTTTTTATAAAACAACTTTAGTTGCATATAAAATTCACTTTAGTTGTACATGGGAATAGGATTATCTTTGCTAGGTCCAGTTATATCCAGTTTGTGCTATGGCATTCGGGACTAGCTCTAGTCTTCATGCATAAATAACATTTAAGTACGTTATTCCTACAAATGTTTGAATAGCAGGTCTGGTTTGAAAATGTTAACATATAGTTTAAACAGTACCGAAACTATGACGCGCTACTATTACAATCTGCTTCAGCGCAGATGTCAGTCTTTTAATAGCAATTAAGCTAACAGTTTTAGTTTAAATAGTAACACCATTTTTAAGACAAAACTCTGATCTAACCATTCCGTGTTTAACTACTATTGTCTAACATATAGTTTAAACAGTACCGAAAGTATGACGCGCTTTTATTACAATCAGCTTCAGCGCAGATGTCAGTCTTTTAATAGCAATTAAGCTAACAGTTTTAATAGTAGTCGCTTTATGGCGCCTGCCCGTTGTACAAACTAACCTTTGAAGAAAGTGACAATTGGGTTATATAGCATATATAGATATATTAAATTGCATTGATTACCAGGTACTATTCAAAGGTACTACGCTGGGAAACTTCAATATGATGTACCTAACACAGATAAATGTCGATTGATTGAACACTATTTTAACTAAAGTGGTTTTAGAACTGATTTTAGATTTTCAATATATTGTGCACTCTCACTAGATTTTCACTAGACGAATACGATTTTCTTCATAACTTCTTTTATAATCCTCTTTTCATTGTTTGATTATCTCTCACAGAAATCTGTTTATTTATGTTGGTATTCCGTGAGCTGATTGACTAATCAACAAATGATGTATTTGGCTTAAAGCTAAACAAAAGGTCGCATTTTTATTAAATATGTAATAATTTGAAAATCAGCAACTGAGCAAGCTAATTCACGAGGACTCGCCTGAAATAGAGCTGACCTTCCCAGTTATATGATAGTTTAGGCCACCTAGTATTGGTGTATATGTCATATATTTTAGTACTGTTATGACATGATTTTATTAGATATAAATATTACAGGTTAATGGTTGCATTCAAATTAGTTTTATATCTTCTGATACCACACATCAGTATCTACGATTCCTGTCGTTTGACATTAAAGTAAGTAATTTGTTGACTCATATTTGCTTTTCATTTTCCAACAGTTTCTCCGTCTGCCAGTTATATGACCTTGTCTTCCTGATCTTGTCCTTGGTTATATCTGTATTTAGTATCGACGGATGGCTGATTATCTAAAGTCAGCAAAGATCCTTTGTCCGTTAGTCTCCTCGTTAATGGTTGACATGTCAGACCATTATCAGTAACGTTTTATGGATTCCTCTAACCTCCCTTCCTCACTTCCTCCCCCCTCTCTTCTGTCTCTCTCTCCACTTCCCCTCCTCCTCTCTATATCTCTTTCTCTCCCTCTTTATCTGATTTTCTGAAGTGCTACTATTATATACAAGTATACGACCTTCAGATGGAAATAAATAAAAGGTCTATTATATCCCTTTAAACCACAGAACAAAGGTAGTAGCCCCTTGTTATTGTTTGACCCATTGACTTCCTCCTATCACTCTTCATCTCGCAATATAATGTCCGTCCTTGAGACGTGCTCCCTGAAACATAGAAAGGGAATGAGACAACTTGAAGATCAACTACAAATAATCAGCAGTTGCTAGATACATCAGCTGAAAGCTGAGGTCGTAACCATGGTAATATTTAATATGTTAATCGCCATCTTGAAATCGTGCCTTCTATCAATTTCAAACAAAGTTGGCTTTCGGCAAGTGAGAACTAACATCATGCCCAGCTTATCTTAATGTTTATCTTTTGTTATTGTTCTAGCTATCACATCTCTGATCACCAAATGTTTTAAAGATGGTGTTTTGTGGAAGATAGTGTGTTCTGTTGTTTATCACTGGAAGATTTCAGATGGGATTGTTAATAAAGAATTGTGGAATATAATTGAATTGTTGTTTGTTTTTGTTTTCACTTTCTTCGCTTCATATGATAATAAATTGTACTAATACTTATGTACATCTCAACAGATAAAATATTGTGATTGGTTCTCTTTCTTGAGCTGTATATTATAGAAGAGAGTGATTGAATTATAATGTACTTTTCTGTCTCATATAAATTGATTGAATGTTATTAGTACCCAGGCTTCAATATGTGTTTTCAACCATATATGAACGTTATCCAATGGTTTATTTCAATCAACATTATAAATTGTGCAGCCTAAACTCATCATCATCACTTTTTTTAATGACTATTAATACATATGTTATAAGGGTTTTCGGGTTGAATTCAGCCAAAATGTGATCAATTCTACACTAATATTTATTTATTGTGGACTCCCATATTGTCTGGTATCCGTGTCTTGTGATAACATTAGCAACAGGATATACCAATGTCCCTAGCCGTGTTTCCTTTAATAAATAAAAATAGTGTATGTCGTTAATAGTTGCAGTGTTATCCATAAATTGACTTATTTCTCATCTGTCTATTTGTACAATAACCAGTTTTAGTTTAAATAGTAACACCATTTTTAAGACAAACCTCTGGTCTAACTATTCCGTGTTTAACTACTATTTATATTGATCATTCATCTAGAGTCATAATACATGAAGTTTGTTTCTATAAATTTTTCTTAATTAATTAATCCATTAGTTCTGAGTATAAGGTGGCGCCACTAACATACCCATTTAGACCAAACTCTACTTTCTATTAACCCATAAGAATATAATTGTTGGCGGCTGAGATATCTCAAATAATATGACGATGATGTCACAATGATGATATCCATGTAGATAGCCGGCACATAGTTAAGTATATCTGAAGGATGCCATCATTGTCTGTGTTTATGAAGACAGACAATCGTTTAAAGAAATACAGTCCGTCGTCTTTCATCTATCGATGTTGATTCCAAAAGGCAAGTCACCAGAATGAATCTCTTCATTTTATCTTCATCGGTGGTCTTCTTGCTGATATTAATATAAGTAGAGTTCCGAGCTAGTGGAAGACGATTAGAGAAATGACTTATGTTTCTTCGATATTTCATAGGTTCTTCTGAGGATGGTATTACTGATCAACCTAAATTTCTTACTAGTTCTGGGGGGAATTGATGAACCTGCATGGAATCCACAACTAGCTGGATGCGTATTATTTGATGATGATGATTTTGAAGATGACCACGATGGAACCTCATTAAATTGTCTCTGTATCAATTTGTTTATAATAGCATCGACTGGCTATAGTTAGACAAGTGTAACGATGATGGGAATTTGAGCGGTCATGGAATGGCTTCTAAGTAGCTTGGGGCATCGCCATTTTAACCCTCAATTTGTTTTCTCGCACTCTTTCGTCCCTCTCTCACTCTCTCACCTCTCTCTCTAATATATATATATATATATATATATATATATACATTTACTAACTAAAGTTCGACATGTAATGATCTTTAAAGTTGGTCAATTTGCTGAACCTGTGGCTGTGATGGGGGACATTTCTCTTAATAGGAGATTATATCCCTCTATGTTTGACTGTGTATCTGTATTTATGTTTATGTGTCTACTCCTTCCAGTATCGCCCAGACATTCATATTTAGATCTCAGATTAGCCATCTCAAGGCAGTAATCATTACATCACGTCTACTTCAGCGAGAGATGTTAATGACGATAATTGCCGCTGATTATAAGGTGGCGCCACCAACAGACCAGTTTAAGTTTCATTCTATCCTCCACTCATTATTCAAATTATCATCGGAGGAGTCTATGATATCTCAAATCAGACTCATTAAATGAGGTTTATTTATGTAATGACGATGTTTAAGTGGCTGACCATCTCAAGAATATCGATGACATCTTACTATTTCGGTTTTCAATCTTCAGTCTGATGGCAGTTGTTTATTGAACAAATGAAATATTTTAAGAAAATGGATGTCGATTGGGAAAAAGTCGAAACAAGCCAACGGGACTCTCTGATTCCCTGATACAAAGAAGAGGATACACTGAGTTATTAGACGACGATAACAGCAATGACTGTTGCTTGTATCAAATTTCATTAGTTCTTTGGGAGTCAATATTGTTCATCAGATTCCATTTTGTTATCGGCTCTCTTGGAAATGGAGGAATATCGATGGGATTGATTAAACTATCTGAAGTTCTTCGGGGAATACTATATATCGGGATCGAGGGCTATTAGCGTTCTTTAAGAATAACGTTTTGGTTAATACTAGATTTACATTTAAAGCCAGTGTTATAGTTGATCTTTACACATAATACGCGTACCCTTTAGTGCAATAAATACTGCATGCCCGAAATGTTTTCATATAGCAGCTGATATACTTGTAAAGTAGTCTGTTTTTTTGTGTGTATATTTTGTATTTTACTATATTTTATCTTCCCTGACCAAAAGAAGACACCAAATGATATTTTAAAGTTCCTAACATCGGAGCTGAAAGACAACATCATGAAATGGCAGAACCAGTAACATGCTCGTCGTGATGCCTTCAAAGAAAAAACTAATGGATTAAGGTAATTGATGGAAAATAAGACAACCGGAGACTACCAATGAACATGCTGTCTCCGTGGCTATGCAATATAATATTATTAAACTCAGAAAATAGATAGTGAATCAATTAACATTTTATTGATTATCAATGTTTGTGGACCTGATCACAGTATTTATCAGTCAACTAAATGTAAATTTGTCATCTAACACTTTGATTGAGAGTTCTCCAGAAACGATCCTCGTCGTCTAGGAGTTCTCCATCGTCAGGTGTGTATATTAAACTAGGCAATGTAGGTCATGTTCGAACTCGGTTTGATATTAATATTTTGATCATGCCCGACACTGTGTTTCTTACCTGATGAATCTATGTAGTCACAATGACTCACACCCATCAATCGATAAGAAATACTGCTTATAAGATGAAAACATCATTCAGTTTATAGCAAGATTATACAGTATACGTACTGTGGCGTTTAAGTTTTATTCCCAGATGTCAGGAAGGTGGTGGGGCTTGAGAGAGGTTCAGTGATATTTTCCTATTTATACAGCACGTGTGGTTGGTCATACGGGTCATAATTCTATGTTCAACCATGATGTACTATGCCACCGCAAGATATAATGTTTAATAAACGCTGATATCATTATCTATTATTGGAATTGTTTTATAGCATAATTTATACACACATGTTGTTATTATTATTATTATTATTATTATTACTATACACGCTGATGAAATGTAAGGAATTTGATGTGAGGGATTTTTA
This sequence comes from Paralvinella palmiformis, assembly GCA_025642065.1. NCBI lineage: Eukaryota > Metazoa > Annelida > Polychaeta > Terebellida > Alvinellidae > Paralvinella > Paralvinella palmiformis. Next base: position 9,205 of record JAODUP010001271.1, on the reverse strand, counting down.
TGACGTTGGATACCAGGGCCTCAGATCATTACTCCTGACCAATTGCCACCAATTTGTATTCGTTCCCGGGAGGTGTCCGAGTTCCATATATCAAATTTCTATATCTTACCGGAAAAATAGACAAGTAGATTGATACTAAACCATTTCCTATTGGTAGACTTCGTTACACTATGGAATAATGAAATAGACATCAGGTGATTGTCTTATAATTGGTTATTCGGATAATAGACACTACCTCGTATATAGATTAGCAAAATATGAACCAAAGCAAACCTAATTGTATTCATGTATCCCTCTTAAATCTATAATTGTCCATATTTAAATAATTACTATTTTAATGTACTTTTCCGGGGTACTGTTGATCTAATTTATATAATATTTGATAATTCACTGAAAAACAGTCCACTTTATACATATACCTGATGATGATCAACTTTCTGGTGCCCGCATTAGAACCTGGAACTTGTTTGATCATAATATTTATATATGTTCCTTTGTGCCAGATCTACCCGCATAACGTCCTAGGGGCGGTCACTGATACATCACTAACAGGACCGAATACGGTCATCATGATCATATATTAATTTAATTGAGTTAAATGGATTAAGGTTTCTCCAATGTAAGTGAAATGTAGAAAGCAGAAAGATTCTTGATATATAAATAGGTTTTGAACTCTCCCAAAAGAAGTCTGAAACCAATTACTCTACCGTTTCAGCCATCCGTATATCCTCAATATTTGTATTTTGATTAAGACGTCACTTGTGAACAGTATGATAATGTTTCAGCCGATCTGTTTCCTCATTACATAAACAGATCAATTATTCGTCAGTAGTTTTTTTTGTCCAAATATACTCAAATATAAAAATGACCCCATTTGCCATATTCTTTATAAATTTTCTTTACAGTCCTTTCACAATGGAGGTGTTTATTTATTTCTTTTTTAAAAATGGCATCATCCAAAAAAGAAACACATCTTTTCGGATTTAAAAGGGGGAGAGAAACAAATCTCTAAAATTCCACACTTCGTGAACTGGAAAGAAATCATGGGCGAAATTGTACGAACAAAAATGTATTTTGTTTTACTAACACTAAAAGATAACAATAATCTTCTGTCATGTATTTTTTTTCATTTTGTCAAGAAGTATATATGTCTACTGTAATTATATAACAATGACTCTCAGTTGCCATATTTTCAATTTCATGAAGTACCTTTACTTTATAGTACACTATTCACAATGAAGGTGTTTATTTACTTCATCCTTTATATAAATGTAGGTGTATAGACATGCCATAAATGTAATCTACTATAATTATACAATATCAAAATGGAGTCCCGTTATGTGTTTAAGTTACACTGATATAAGATTCATTCTTTAGTAACAGAATAATATCAAATCAGCCATTTCTCACTCAATTTCCATGGCTATGCAAATCCACAGTAAGTTACATTATGTAAAATATCAACCATTTACAATTAGAACTGACTGACCCATCATGTTGTTATTCAGTGATGTTATGAATACTTTAGTATAATGTTAAATATGTGAAAATTATGTATACGCCTTTGTGGATCATTTCAATATTCAGTACATGTACACGACATTAAACTGACATATTTAAATGTTGTAACGGACAAGACTAAATCTTGATATGGATAATTGATGTCTTTATGAACTGATTTATCTAGTCAAATTAATAAAAACATAAATCCGTGAGTCCTGTTAGAAATAATGTATCATATCAGGTTCTCCTTTGTACATCGACTACATCTATATAAGAAATTGATAAGTAGGAATGATTCTACAGCAAGATTAATAAACAATATGTCATATTGCTAACCAGACAAATGCGGTTAAAAATGTACAGATGCCACTATTTCTTGGCAATAATACATTTCTGAACCACCAATAAACAACGTAAATACAGAAAATACAACACAATTTCTTTTAATACACCTAAACCATACAAGTGGATTTTGATCAATTCTGGAAATAAGCAACACAAACAGAACGATTACCAATTTTTAAAGTTACTACAACAGCAATATAATTATTCATATGATAAATATCCTGTGTAATTGGGTCTTCCAAGTTGTGTGTTTATTGGGGATATGCTCACGTTGGTTCGAAATAAATAAATGTCATCCTTGGAAAAGATTTTTGCGTGTTTTACTAAAGACAAATGAATGTATTAAAAATTGAAATTGGCAATATAGTCTATAATTTAAACGATGTTCCATTAAAATTAACCACTCACTCCAAAACAATCCTAATTTATAACTCTCATTGAATGAGATGATGCTCATTGGATTTGAACTGAACATATTCTAGTTGCTAGACTAACACGTTACCACTAACCCCCAAAATAGTTAGAAGTAGAAATATACTGATTAGTACATATCAGGAAATTATTAAACATTCAATCTTATTATCTAACGACATCCGTTTTGTACATGTACCATATCTGTATAAACATAATCCCCCTAAATCACTGATTTGCAGTGGAATGTTAATAAAATCTAGTTTTGCTGGAAGTGTGATTTGTTTCTGCATAAATGTATCTTAGATAAGACTATTTCACCAACAAGGATTATATAAGACTCTATCAAATTGGTGAATATATCTTAAAAATAATACATGAGTATGAGAGGTTTCTTTAATCTTATGGGAACTTACCTTGGAAATTAAAAAGATATATTACTGTGGAATTTAACTTTCACGTATTAGTATTACTATAAGTTACTTAGATATTATAGATCTTCATTGTTTTGTTTGAGATGTATTTTAAATGTTGTCATATGACGCTGAGCTCCTATTAGCTGTGAGGCTATTAGGGTTTGCTTAAAATGATATGAAATTATAATGGTTTTTTATTTATTTAATAATTCTTGCACATTTTTTATCAGTAAAATTGGAAATACATCACATGGTGGCACTTCAACATGATGCAATTAATACTTTAACCAAACATGTCTTAAGAAGGGATTAAACAAAGTGAGGTTTGATACACTCAATTTACATTCAATTTACTGTGTTTATCTTTATCTATTTAATTATTTATCCAGTTTCTGGAATGATATAGTTAGTTTAGGATTTGGGCTAATCTGAAATGGGACAACGATCCTTCTTTTAATTATTGATGACGTCACTGTGAAATCTGAGGTTTATGTCGGATACATGTGTTCTGGTAAATTAATCACAACACTTTTATGCGGCTTAAAGCAAAACGATCAGGATTAAGCCGCATATTCCGAGTAAACCGGATCTTGTTGATAAATAAGCTCCCGTAAATAAATAATCTAATCCATGGAGCTGACTGTGCTAACACTTTATATGGCTATTATTTTAGGCCAGTTAGTACTGTAAGATATGGTAAAATAATGTTACAGTTACATTATTGGTACTTGTTAATAGCCGTAATCAAATGAAATTTAGATCTCTCGATATAACAAATCTATGTGTACTATTTATGTCTTTTATGGTTACTGTTAGTCATTTGTTGACTCTTTAGGCTATTATCCACCAATTTTCACATTCTGTCATATATACGATCTTGTCTTCCTGGTGTTCTCTTTGGTTACATTCATTTTCAGTATCAACTGATGTTAATTTCTCTAAAGTTAATAGTAATCATTTGTCATTTAGTCACTTTGTTAGTGGTGCAAATGCTTGTCCATCATGATCAATAATGTTGTGCTGATATTGAATAATATAGGTAGATATTTAGATTAATGATGTATATATATATATATATATATATATATATATATATATATATATATATATATATATATATATATATTTAGGATACATGATGTACACAGAGCCCATATCTGAAATTTAAATAGCGGCTTCGGATCATCGAGTACTTTATACTGGATATATATATATATATATATATATATATATATATGTGTGTGTGTGTGTGTGTGTGTGTGTGTGTGTGTGTGTGCGCGCGTGTGTGTGTGTGTGCGTGCGTGTGTTTGTATGTGTGTGTGCGTATGTGTGCGTACATGCGCGAATATATTTGATAGCCGACATTTGAACTAGAACTAGCCACCCTGGATCATTGAGTACTCTATCAACCGGAGATAAATCTAAGCCTGCAAAGCAAATGAAGTCTGGATGTGGAAGGTATCGTTTTAAATGTTTCACTAATGTCTCAATATTCGCAGCATACTGGGACTTAACTACTCACCGGAGGCAGCATGATTTCCTGTGTCCTAGCTTAAGTCAGAATGACACAAAACCCAACCAAGAATCGAAAAGAAGGGATGTAGTGCGTACGTACATGTTGCATGTAGAACGACGGCTTGTAAGAGTCTGCAAGACATTTTATTTAGATAAGCTTAGCATTGGAAGAAAGACAGTAGATGTTGCCCTGGGGAAAAGCAGCCATGCCACATAGTATGTGGCAGACAAGCGTCTAAAGCATGTTCCAGGCAACAAGACAACTGTTTGTAAAAAAGGAAATGCTACTCCAATGAAATCCATGTTTTATAGGAGGGTCTTCTGCAATTATTTCAATATATCCTTTCACGCACCCGAAAAGACCAGTGTCTACAATGTGAACTTTACAAACAAGAAGAACTAATTGGAAATGTTAATGAGGAAGAGAAGAAAAAACACGAAGCATACATTAAAAGAAAAGAAAGAGACTGCGAAGAAAAGATGACTGACAAATCAAGAGGAGTTGTAGATCCATCTGTCCATGTGACATTCGACTTGGAGGCAGTGACAAGTACCCCTTCTTCACTTGTAAGCCAGGTATATTACAAGAAAAAACCCAGTAGCTACAATCTATCAGTGTACTCGCAAGTTCCAAACAGGGTACGTGCTATGTATGGGATGAATTGGAAGGAGGTCATGGTGCTTGTGAAATAGGAACGTGTCTCATTGTGTATTTGCGACCACTGCCACCATCAATTAAACATGTCATCCCATTCTTTGATAGCTGCACCGGCTAAAACAGGAATAAGTTCACCGCTTCTGCTTTGCTGTATGCCATGAACACAATGCCCAAAATTGAAATCATCGAACATAAATGCAGCAATGCATGCAGCAATAGAGCATGTAAAGAAAATTACTTCCATTTTCATCCCTAGTATGTGGGACACAGCTATACATATGACACGTCGCAAGAATCCATACATTGTTGTGCCCTTGAATTAGAATGTCAAAGTTAGAATAACATCAAAAACGATCAACTGGTTGAAGATAAAATAATTTCCGACAAGAAAAACAAGAACAGCTATTTAGTGAAAGAGAGCTACGATCAACCAGAGTGTACTCGAGCAAAATGCCAATTACCACAGCTAAAAAGGACGACCTCCTATCTTTGTGTAATACCGGAATAATCCCAGCCGAATTTAGCTTTTACGAAAATCTAACATCTAACCACAAGCTTGTAGATAAATAACATCTCCCAGATGCAACAGAGGAGTATATGGACACTGATGAGGACTAAAGGATGTAAAATGAAATTGAACTCTGAATTAGGTTCTATATAGTGTAGGATTGTGTTGCAATGCAATTATGTGCTACTTCGATTGTAATCTTATGGTATCCAGCAATAACAATGAATGCTTTTAGATGGTCGTTTTCTTTTCTGATCGTGTATCAATCTTTTCTGCTACATAGATTATTATTTTTATAGAATAATAAGGATGAAACTCAGTAAGAAAGATTTTATTATAATAATGTATAGGTATATTTACCTTCAATAAATCATAATCAATCATTTATCTGTCACACTCTCGTATATTCCTTGTACGCTGAAAAACATTATTTGTAAAATAGTCCTTTTTGTTGAACATTTAATTCCAGATTGTGCCTGCCAAAAGGCACCTTCTAACAAAACACGCTTTAACGAATTTATTTGAAAGAGTGGACTTGTCAATGTTTACAGGTCAACAGTAGTGGGCAATATATATATAATTGTTTACTTGGTTAATCCTAGTGTTACCATTTCAATTTACAATGATCGTCCAAAACCATGAAAATGTGAGCTAGCACCTTTTGGCTGGTATAGATCGATTATACATATGAGAGAGAGGGGGAGGACACAGAGAGACGGGGTAGAGATAGAAAAAAGGGTTACTATAGTTTAGCTATCCCTTCACCAATGGATGAAGCTAAACAAAATAATAAATCAGTCAACTCAAGTGAGCATTTATTCCCAAGTAAATGAACTACTAGAAAAATGAATATAAATAATTATTTATCTGTGATGGTACATATATATATATATATATATATATATATATATATATATATATATATATATATATATATATATATATATATATATATATATATACATTATCATGCATTAACATTCATAAAAAGTTATGTTCAGCTAAAAACTAGTTTTACTGGAAGGGCGATTTGTTTTTGTATAAATTCATCTCAAAATAGCTCTACCTCGCCAACAAGGATTAAACATATATATGTTAATGTATCTTAAAATATAAAAACGAGTAGATTATATTCTTTGGCATTTAACCTTCACATATTAGTATTACTAACAGATTATTACAGATACGGGACAACTGTTTTTAAATGTTGTTATAAGATTAATTTAAAACAGGATTTAGAATTGGAGTGACTTTGGGTCTGAGGTATGAGACATTTTAGGAAAAAGTAACGTTGATAAAATACATAAATTTTTATCATTATCAGGTTTAGGACTAATTCGCCTTGTACTATCACCACATGTTGCCATAATTGGTCTGTATTTCGTAACCTCATCAGGAAAGATCTCCAAATTAACATCTTCGTATATCTTTAATACATCTCAGAAGCGCGTGGTAGGATTAGAGTTTTTGGTAAACAGCTAATGATTACCATAAACATCCCTCTTAATTTCATGGCAGCCACTTCATATCCCCTCATTGCTATGATTATCATTTTCCCAGTACCTATTTCTATATTATGTATAGCGGGACTTGTCCGAACAACTGTCACTGATGTGTTGTCATCTTGCGGTCATTGGGTGGAAGACGGCGACTTATTTGGCTGGTTATATTTCATTTTGAAGCCATAGAAGTGTTGATATCAAGCAATGATTGTTTTCCCCGGATGTGTTGTCTCACTATCACTGACACATGTCTTCATATCGTCGACATACTTTATCAATCTTTTGCAAAAGAAAATACACTTCTGAGATATTTATGGCGCAGTAATATAGCAGAAATAGATTATGAATCCATTATAACGTACGTTTTGTACTATATAATATATATATATATATATATATATATATATATATATATATATATATATATATATATATATATATATATATATGAATATTATGGGTCTTTACAACATTCTCAGAATCGTTAGGTATGTAAAGTTTCAGTTCTCTCTTGCTAGGTAAAACTATTTAACTATTTGTTTGCTGTATGACGTAATCGTGATATCATGTATCGGTATCACAGTACAGGCTTACGATGTGATTGTCTCAGTATATTTCAGTAAACGACCTATTAATTCATACAATGCTGCTTGATGGATTTATACTCCTGGAGTCGTTTGTTACTCCGGAAGGCATCTCCATGGGTATTAAGCTGCGGACAGAGTTTTTCCCCATATTATGAGTAATTAGATTACATTGATATAGGAAATTTGTTAAACGCATAGCTATTATAATCCCGACGTATCATTCGCAGTATCAGAGATCTGCCTGAAATCCGCTGTTCTCAACCATGGGTCAAATAGATCAAGTGGATAGATGCTTTAATTTAGATCCCACCACACCTAACTGCGTATACTTAGGGACGCTAAATTAAGCGTGAATGAACGTTCCCTTAGTGATGAACGGAAACGTATGAGGGTTAGCTGTTAGGTTCGAGTAAATCATAGTATTTACTCAGGTTTGAGACGATATTTCGTTCTAGCCCAGTAATAATCCATTGTGCAGTATTGCTACTTTGTTTATATTTTAGTTAAATCGCTTCAGTGAGTCCATACTGAGTTAGTGTACATTCTCTTTGTTATGAACAAACTGTAATGTTTGTTAACACGCCGAGGGTATATAACAGGCTTGAATTTTCACTTAGGTTAGAGAAGAACTTCGTCGCTAGACCAGTCGGACGTGTATTGATATCAGATGCTGAACCAATCGCAGATTCACTAGAATTCTGGAAACAGGGATATTAGTGAACCGTAACCACTCAGCACGAAATGTGTTTGCTGACTTGGTACGCCCATTGTGGCACAAACGTAGCAGATAAAGGTCTCTTTCTGTCGTCTTATGAAGACGTCCTGGTCTATCTCTGAGTGTGGATACGCCCGTCTCACGATTTCTGTTAAGCACCTTTGAGACTGTTCCCAGTACTATCCCAAGAGCTTGGGCAGTGACCTTCTGTTTCGAACCCATACTCCACATGGCAAGAACTCGTCGATAAATTCTTTCATTAAAATGATGGACCATGGTGTCAAGAAAGTTGCGTAAAAATTGCAGCACATTCCGCCGGCACGCCCGTGTACAACTTGAGATATCAATAGCTCTACCACCTTATTTATAGAGCCTCGGATATCACGCCACTTGACCTTGGGTGTTTTATTGGTGACCCACTCACTCAAAACAATATCACGTGTTGAAAACGTATGCCTAAATAATCGTCACGTATCAATGAATACGCTGATACCACTGAACAAATCATAAACACTAACCAATTTGTCCTAATATGCTGTTCCACAAATTAATGCAAAACATAAAAATATAATTCATATTTATTTTCATGTCTGTATATATGTATATGGTATGTATATATATATATATATATATATATATATATATATATATATATAAAGCGAATGATAATATTGGTCTATGTATAAATATACAGCATAGAAAAACAACAGTTTGGGTTAACAGGCACTGTTCACTTTATGTGATCCATTTTCATTAAATTCTTTGTCACCACGTTTCTTAATTGCAACAACAATAACAGCAGAAACAGCAACACGACCTATAGTATATATAATGTAGCCAGTAAGTACATCTACAACAAGCCTACTGTAAGTATTTGAAAACACCTCGGATGTCCTCGACTTATTTAGCTGTTCTGTATCCTGATATTATTATTGTTATTATTATACATAAGAATTGCGAGTCATGTTTATTATGCCAGGGAACCACTGGCCATGATTCGTGCCACAAATCTTCATATCATTGTCAAACGTTGTCTCTTAATCAT